>PVHP010003689.1:0-76768 GCA_004024765.1 Zapus hudsonius
CAACATTAAAGCAGCCTTATTACTCACCCACCACGACTCAGGGAACTGAGAGGAAGAGGGGGCGGAAAGATTGTGAGAGCCGTGGTGGGGGAGACTGTCCGGAGGCATGGCACCCATCAGTAACAACACACTTGGGCCAGGAAGACCGGGATGAGTACTAAGATATCCAGGATCCCTTGCCACAAGGACTAATACAGACAGCCCACGGAGGAGGATATGCAACTGATCAGGGATGGGGAGGGGGGGGAATTGGGGAATTCGGGATAACAACGCATGGTTTGCCCACTAAATAATGTAACTCATTATGGACAATAAATATATATTTAAAAAAAATCAATAGTAGCCTCCCTCACAAAGAGGAGAATGGAAATTGGAGAAAATGATACACTATAGGAATAATAATAAATTTTCAAAAAGTATGATAAAAATGAAAATCAAAATTGTTATATAGGGCCTCAACAGTAAATGAACTTCCTAGGCAAACATGAGTCCAAAGAGTCCAGAAAGGCTGCTCAAGTTTTATCCCCAGGACTCACATAACAAGTCCTGGAGAGGAGCAGACACCCAATCACTGCCAGAGCTTGTGAAAACCCGGCAAACTCTGGGGTCAGTAAGATACTTCAGCTCATATAAGAAGAGGCTGTAAAGCAATGGAGTGCAGCACCAGGCCCCTGGCCCTCTGGCCACTCTACTGCAGGCAAACATGTGGGGCAGTGCATGGGTTCTCATGGGCCCATGCACACACACACACACACACACACACACACACACACACACAGGCACGCACCCACAAGTACCCAGGCACACAGATGCACACATGTGCGCACACACTGCAAATATGCACATGCACACACACACACACACACACACACACACACACACACACACCTGAAACTGCTACAAAGACTTTGTAAATAGGAAACTGGAAAACTGCACTATTAGAAGTAACAAATATAAGACAAAAACAAAAACTTACTTATAACTATTAAAACATAAGAGTTGGGATTAAATATTGTCAATAGAGGCATTCGGGAAAATAAAAACAAGTTATAAAAATTAGAAAAGCATGAAAAGCAAATGAAGTTGGAAGAGAAACTCAAGAGTATAAACTCAGGAAATAAAGTGAAATTTTTAGAAAGAAACATATAAACTAGCATATGCTAAAAATAACCTTTACCCATAAAGAAGTTTACTAATGGCACTTGGCTCCCAGGAAGTAATTTCTAAGGTTATCAATGTCCTCTCTGCCTTACATACACAGTCTGTAACTGTCACCAAAGTGTCTTGGTCATGCAAGGTCTGAGGAGCTATTTTAAACTATGTAATATCAAAAACAACATAATTGAATATACATTTATTCTGAGCTGGCTCATTTTGCTATAGAAGACATTATTATGACAAATGCTAAATCTATGTATGAGGCGAAATGAAATGAATGTGTCATACTTACAAATTCTTTATCACATTTTATTATTTTAATTTTTAAAAGTCATAATCCTTTGATTTTGGATATGAGCCCCTTTTCCTTTCTCTATTCTTCATGGGTAGGGGACAATTTAGACGGTGTCTTGCTAAAGAATACAAAGGCATTGAACTTATGCTCCTTCTGCTAACATTCCGGATTTATGTGCATTACCCAAATGAAGAAGCCTGTCAATTTTCAAATCTAGAATCGACTGACTGAAGATGAGATCAAGTATTCAGGAAGAACTCAGCAGCCCCATGGCAAAGGTGCATGTCAGTGAGTCATTGGTCATTTCAGAGAGAACTGCTCTTGTGCACTATGATAAGTGTACGTTGTATGGAGAATGAAGAGGCAGCCATTTCAAGGACATTGGACTATATTTCAGTTGAAATTGATAACAGGTACACACACACAGACACACACACACACACACACACACACACAGTAAAGCCTCATTGGGGCACAGAGACAAGTGCTGTCCTGTCTCAGATCTAACCAGCTCAGGTGTAGCCAGCACCAGCAGGAGTTATTTCCCTGGTCTCCAAATGTACCAGAAAAATTGGCATCCCAAACACGGTGTTTACTGTCTTAATACCAAGCCACTGCAGCGAAGGCAGAGAAGTGAGGCCTCTCATAGAAGAACAGTCCATTGGAATTCTCTGAAAGTCACACTCTTCTGCCCCTTTAGCCAAAATGGCCCATACAATATCCAGGGCTACCCTTAATGGTTTGAGCACAGAGGTGTCTCCAAGACAGTTCCAGGTAATTAATTAATCTTATCCCCAAAAGATCCAGGGGACGTTGAAAATGATAGTGACTTGTCCTAAATGAAGACAAACATGGGGGAGCCTCCACTGTAACTGCTATACCACATGGAATACTCTTACTAGAGTGTATTAGCAGAGTCTCGGGAATATACTATATGCTTATTGATCTCTTTTGAAACTGACCATATTGAAAATGACATTGGAGAAATTAAGGGTAATTATTGACAAGGGTTGAAGCTCTGTGTAGTGTGGTCAGCTAAGATTTGGGGATATAGGACAGATGTTAGAAGAGAGGATAGATGAATACAAGTTACAGTCACCAGTAGAGGAAGGATCTGTGGCTGAGTTCATCCTCTTTTGATTGCCTTTTCGACAATCCATACTTTCCAAAAGTAGACGACAGGCAGGACATGTGGAAGGCATCTGGGTGAATCTTTGTTTAGTTGTCACCTGGATTTGAAAGCCAAACATTACCTGGTAAGTCTGTCCTCACTCTTCATGCCTTACCCTGGCAACACCCATTTCCTGGTCTATAATACTGGAATGTCAATGCCCAGCCTCTTCACCCAACCCAGGACACCGCTAGAGAGCCATATTACCAGGGTCCCTTGACATGATGGTACTGAAAGTGGACTTCTCCATATCCTCCATCCTGTATCTGCCTGTCTCTCACAGGTATTATACTGTACCTCTAAAAAACTTCTTACACAGTAATGTCTATCTCAAAATTTACTTTTCTAGGAATCCAACCTATGGCAGCCACTATTTTAAAGAATAAGAACAACTAAAAAAAGATAATTAAAGGAGTGTAAATGATGGGGAGAGTAGATACACAATGGAGAACTATTTTACCTTGTAAGATTTGGTCAACTCATTTTTAAACTATCATGTGTATTTTTAATAATGATTTAGGCATGGTGTCAAAGGAAGAAAATGGATTAAAATATTTCACTAGGGAATCTTTTTCATGGGTCAGATTTATTTTTGCTTGAAAATTTTCAAAATAAAACTCTTGGGAAGTTATTGGTACATCAAAAAAAAATCCAACCTTCTTATTTTGCTATATACAAGCAACATGATACATTTTTTTCAATTTTTTCCTGGACATTTCATGCACACATGAATGTCCTCATTTACACATATCCCAACACAAAATCATTCAGCTTCTAGACATTTTCTTCCTTGCCACTGTTCTACTATCCAGATTTGGGAAAGATGGAGTGCAGGCAAGATAAACTGAAGTCATATGGAGGAATTATCATTTACTCAACACATGGATTTGAAATCCAAGCATCAACTGAACATGTTTGGATTTCACTTTTCATCGGGAGGGAAATATCCGATGACTCCATAGGTCAGTTACAACTTGGGTTAAGGAACTGAAAAAGGCTATATAAAAGTTATAATTGTCTTTCTGGGAGCAAAGGACCATGAACTTACTAAACAGTTTTTAGAGAAAGCCACATCCATCAAAGGTGATGGTCTGTCCAACAACAACAGATGTTCATTTAAAATGGATACTGGATAAGATCTGGAGCCATAGGTCATTGTGGACAAGGG
The DNA here is from genome assembly GCA_004024765.1 of Zapus hudsonius. Taxonomy (NCBI): domain Eukaryota; kingdom Metazoa; phylum Chordata; class Mammalia; order Rodentia; family Dipodidae; genus Zapus; species Zapus hudsonius. The sequence goes on from PVHP010003689.1 coordinate 3,793, forward strand.
GGCTATAAAGACTCCTCGGGTTTGTCCATATCACTAAATAATGTTGAAATCCAGGTCTTGGGAACACCATGATTAGCATCATGTGGAGGAAAATAGACACCAATGTCATCGCATGATGACACACATACTGTTATAGTCCTCTTGGGGACATCAATTCACATAGCACATCTTGGATTTTTCAACTGCGCAACTGAGCTGTCCACACTTTAAATAGTGTGATGTTCTGCTATCTCATAGGAATGCTGTTATTCTGAAGGACAGCGCCACCATTTTAATAATAATTTGAAATAATTGCCTTTTCTTTAGCAGCTGTTTGTTCTCTGCTTTATTTTTTCACTAATATCTTAATAATATATTCACTGTGGTTTAATGGCAACCTCTGGTGCAGTCCATACCCCCTAACCTATGGACAGATCCACTATGTGCACCAAGGAAGCACCCCAGTGGGTAGGGTTCAGAGAGGAGGCAAATGGGGGCACCTTCAAAAGATTTGCTCATACATTGTATAAACTTATTCATAATAAAGATAATAAATTGAAAAGATTACCTGGGAATGAATCTGAAAACAAGCTACATTCTAAGGTTGATAAGGGATGGATAAACAGCATGGTTCCTACAAATTATGATTTCATTTCTCACTTACGGCCCCATTTCATAAGTAAGTCTAAAATGACACAGTCCATACCATATTAGCATGGTGTACCTTTGAATTGAATTAGTTTTGGAAAGTTTAGTTTCCTTGAAGTGAAAATGTTAATTATAGACTGTCTTCATTCTTCTACTTGGAATCACAAACATTCTTTAAAAAAATATTTTTTCTTGATGTTTTCTTTTCCTTTAATTCTTTTGCTCATTCTTCTTTCTTTCTTCCTTTCCTTGTTTGAGACAGAGTTTTACCATGCATCCCATACTGGCCTTGAACTCAGCAAGTAGTTGAGGCTGGCTTTGAACTTGCAGTAATCTTTGTACTTCAGCCTCCAAGCACTGGTATTACAGGTATGTGCTACCATGCCCAGCGTTTTTTAAAGACTTTCAATCAGTATGCTATATTTCTCTATATAGCATCTCTACATTTATATAGTGTTCATTGACCTTCCTCTCTATAAAAGAGGAAAATATAAAAGAAAGGACATCATCTCTTTTAACACTTAGAAACCTTTCCACGAATTCTGTCAGGCATCACTGGAAGTCTACTGAAACATGACTTGTTAAAGACAAAATGCTTTCTAACATTTTATGATTTTCAGTGTTTTGGCCCCTTTAAAAGGAAAAATAAATGTAATATTTTTGATAGTTCATATGAATCAAAAATCTGTTCAAATATTAAACACATACACACACCCACCAGTAAAGAAGGCATACATCTACTCAATTTTTTTACTATTAAAAAAAAAAGAAATCCAATATAATTCCTAATTTTGAACATTTATACATTATCTCTGAATATGTATTCTGCATTTTATTTCAAAAAATGCATTTTATTAAGAAAAAGCAAGGAATTTGTTACAAACCAGGAAGTCAATGGCATTTAACATATCAATGCATTACGAGAGTGTCCTGTTACAATCTAGCAGTTCAGACCACAGAGGACTCTGAGGTCACCATCTGTAAGCCTGTCTACATTCCGTCTACCATCAAGGTTGATTCTGCTAATAAATAAAACAAACACTTTGAAAAGATTCAGAGCTGCAATGATAGTTTCAGTCTGTGTAAAATCCTTCTCTTGCTACCACTGGTCTTCCAATTTAGAAAGAAAACTGTACATCATTTACCAACCTAGATCCTTCTGCAACAGCTATGTTAATGCAGTTAGTTCCTCTAAAATTTAGTCAGGCATTTCCAGAAACATCAATATGGACAAGCTGCTTTGAGAATAGACAGGCAGATTTTCTAAGAGTTAACAAGGAAAACAGGAAAAATGAGATGTTAGTAATACTGGGTTTACATATCTCCAGGTTTTCAGATACACACGAATGAAGGAATCTAATTTTTACTGGGGAGGCACTTGAAGGTGTGAAAATGGAAAGCGAAGTGCCTTTGTTATTGAACTGCTTATACCATTCAGAGACAGTTCCATGCAAGTATCTAATTTATCTGGCTTCAAAATCGATTACTGTAAGAGTTCCATAAAGTTATTGATAATTCTTCCAACTCCTTGTGTATATATAATCTCAAATCAGAATTGGACTAGTTAGTGGATTACATTGATTATTGGCACTCTTTTGAGAAATTAATTCAATCATTTACATGAAAAATGACTAGAATGGCAGATTTAGCATATATTAGAGTGAAAACACTTAATTTACTGGTTGTTCATGAGAAAGGGGATGGTTACAACTCCTTATTCCATTTATATTTATTAGATGCCAGTGAACAGCAAAATTTATGCCTAAAGAAATGTGTTTATGTGTATTTAGAATGAGAACTGGAATTTGAATTTGTGTTTCATTTTCATTTTCTTAAATATATATGAAGGTACTCCATGGAATATAGTAATGAGAAATCAAAGAAATTAGTAATAAACTAGATAAACAAACATGAGCCTACAAAAATTGACAAATTCTGGGACATTTTTCTTGGACTCATATTTGAGACATTACGGTTACAATTAAAATATTTTTGCGGTATTAAAATGTTTGCTGTGCTAACAAGTATAATCGAAAACATTTGAAGTCTTTGGAAAACTGGAATTATTTAGGGTCTTGAGTAGTCACCATCAAACATTGACAATGAATTAAATAGAAAACTTTTAAAAGGGATGACATCACATACTGACAACCACTGTACTCTCTGAGTCTTTTTTATATATGAATTATATGTTCAGAGTTCAAGCCCGGCACTCAAAATCAAACCCATTAGAAGTCATTAAGAAGAGTCAAGTAGAAAAAGAGCAATACAAATCAGCCAAAGACAAGAAAACATACTTTTGGACTCTTGATGTATTGGATGCAACACAGAGAAAGGCAGAGGGGCTTTATTTATAGACTTTTGGCCATTGAAGATGGACACGCCAACCATAGAGGCTCTCAGAAGCATTTCCAGGTCCATGAACAACAAGCATGGGGAGACGAAAGCAAAGACAGCGTATGTTCTCAAATCAAGCAAGGTCCTCAGAGTCCAGTTGGGATTTCTCCCATCTAACAAAACTTACGTGTTCCACAGTGAAGAGACTGGGGCTGCAGTTTTCATATTTAAAAACTGTAGCCTTGAACCAACTTATACTTGTTTTCGATCAGACCAGAAGAGTTGGGAATTAACAGTGATATCTAGCTCTATGGTTACATAGAATGACTGTGATGGGAACTATGTCACTGAATGAGGCCTCCTGAGCCATCCTGAGTCTGGACATGGCAGGACAGCAATGCTGGAAGTCCATTGCCTGTACATTCATCCTTCGAACAAGTGCTTGTCCATTGAGAGCTCCTGGCTATGAAAACGAACTCATCCTGGCAGTGAAATCACTCAGAAGAAGTACTCTTTCTGGTTTTCATTGACTGCATTTTGGATATTAAGCTCGCTTTTCAAAACAGCCTCGGCACTGTCTACATTCTCTGACCTTTTTGCCTCATTTCTTTTGTATAACCTTTTCTGCTGATAAATGCGAACAGCTATGGCAGTGATGCAAAGCAGGATAAAGATCACAACAGCTATCAGACCTAGAGAGAGAGGAGAAAAGAAATACCACGTCAGGACTTCTGCTGGAACAGAAACTGTGTCAACTACACTGCTTAATAAGCCCTAAGAAAGTGTTTCCACCGCAATCAGGTCTCTGTTAGATATAAATATGAAAACTTTAGTTGTTTCTGATTCAGGATGAATCACCATATATTGTTTACTTTGTAATTCTCTCAACCTTGTAGGTTTCACTCCATTTATTCTGAATAAGCATCATATTGAATCTCCTTACTGCATTCATATTTCCTACAAAAGATTACCTGCATAGTTTTAAGATCATGTGTCTGCTTCATAATAAGACACATGGAAGTTTTAATTATTTCTGAAATTAATGAAATCCAATAAAACACATAAATGTTTGATGATTAAAAATGAAACAGTGTTAATGAAGTTGGTTTTCAATCAACTGTTAAGTAGGGGATGTAGATTATGTGTATAGATAGCACCGACTAATAAAACAAAGACCTGTATATGTAGATATATTTAAATTATCTCTACATGAAGATATTGATTTTTGAAACTTTTGATTATAAGTAAAAAAAAATAGTACTACAATTCTTAGTTCTGTCCATGGTTATCAACCTATGCATTACATGAGAGCCTCAAAATGTGATTTGTTATATTCCTATAATGCCCAGCACACAGTGAGATGGGGGGGTCTATGGAGTAAAACCTGTTTCTGAATAATTCTAAGATGCATTTTCATTGTTGAAATTTCCACTGATGCTATAAAATGAAGGCAGGTAAAATTCCTGTGCTGGCACAAATTAAGGCAAGGACACCAAACCATAGTATTAAGTAGTTGAATTTATGGACTGGAAGACATTGCACTGCCAGGCAAAAGCCAAATTCATTTGAGGATATCCTTGATGAAACAGTAAAAATTACTCACTTTGTTAAGTCTTGACCCCTGAGTACAAGCCTTTTTCACGTGTTTCACCTTGAACTGGAAAACGCACATAAAAGTACATCTGGTACATTCTGAAGGATGATATCTGTCTCCAGGAAAAGCACTTTGCACACCCTTGAGTCATGAATCGAACTAACTGCTTTTCGTATCATGTCACACCAATTTTATTTGAAAGAGAGAAAAACTAACACACAACATATCATTGTTCAGATATGGGTATCTGATGGATCTATTCTCCTAAAATAAGTGAAAGCAAATCTGTCCCTTCAGGAAAAAACACTGGCAAAGTTTCTTGCGAAAGTTCAAGCAATCAAAGAGAATTGGAAAAACTGTTGCCTGTCACTATGACTTTGAGAATTTTCTCATACTTAAAGACTTCAGTAATAATATTAGTTGGACCTAACTAATGTGGGTGCTTCATTTAAAAACAGTTATTAGAAAAATAACACTGTAGGTCAAATCTCGTACTGCAAAACTAAGACACTGTTCTAGTGTAGAGCACAGGCATATGACTGGAATGGAATTGAGTTCAAGTCAAATTTGAAGGTATGTAGAATTCACAAAAAAACATTCGATTTATTAGTCACCTTGGCCAATCATAATATTGCCAAAGATAATCTAATTTTGGCTTAGATCAGTCTTACCTGAGAAAGATACTTAATAATCGAATATAAATGTTATGATTGAATTATATACATAAAATCTGAAATTTACTAATGACATGGCTACTTAATCATATTAATAGCCAATTTTAATCAGATAAAGTGTTGTTACAAATTTTCCTCATTCTAGAAAACAATCTTGCTATCAACATTTAAGTTATCTATAAAGATTCTATCCAAAGAGAGGGATTCTGGATAATGTCAATGTAAAAAAAAAAAAAAAAAAAAGAAAACCTGACATCTCTTGAATAGAAGAGGCCATTGTAGTTCCCAAATAAATGTCACTATTATATGGGTAAAGATGGACTTTCAGACATTCAAAATCAGGGTTGGTCTCAGAATTTATTTGCTCTGAGTGTGTAGTTATTTCTTTCCATTTAGAGTTTTATGTCATCCCTCTTTGTACCTGAGAAACACCTTGATCTCATTTTTTCCCACCCCAAGAGCTTGGGAAATATACTTTTAAAAAATGAAATATGGTCAGCTACTCTACTGTATGCTGCTACATATATTATGTGAATATGTTCTTCTGAAAAATTTATGCACATTTCCCTCTGTCTAAAACAGTCTTCTTATGTCCGGGTAGCCTGGGCTGAAACCTTCTACATCTGGAACATCAGTCTGAAATGTCTTATTAAATTCATTCATTTATCTTATTTTTACAAGGAAATAAAATAATTTAGAAGACATAGGGATTATCTAGTTTGGAACATGTTTAAATTAATTGTAGTTACATACTGGGTATAATTGATGAGTAACACAACAACGAGCCAACATTTTACTATAATGCTACCAGTGGAGGAACACTCCAGAGGAGCCTACACTGTGAATCAGCAGATGAATTACACATGGTCTAAGCAAGGGTCTCTGAACTTGATGGCTAACACCAGCCATCTGCTTCTGCAGTTCAGTTCCTGCAAAAATCAAAACCAGGCAACACACTAATTTCATGGACCCTGCTTTGCCCCTGATGACAAGACTGCCAGGTGCATTTTGTCTCCCCCATGCACTTGAGCTATGCAAGACTTTTACAGGTGAACAGTAGTTTAGTTTGTTCTAGAATAACTTTCATCTCATTTATTTGTTTAACTCTATAAATCCTGGAAATGAACTTTGCCCAAAGCAACAGCAGGCTCAAGAGTCAGTATTTTTCTAACACCGGCTTCCCTTACACTGGTCTATACTTACACCTATCTTATAGACTTGACTTTACCTCTACTTTACCTCTACCTGGGAGTTCATGGTGTCCAAGAATCCCAATTTCAAATGGTGAGCACATTGCAAATCTCATAATTTTATGTGAGGCTTCACTCTATAATGGGTTTCTTTTAGATGAAAATTTCAACTTTTAATTAAACTAAAAGTGAAATTTTTCACTGAACACTTTAAATCTAAGCATTTAGAACAATTGAATCATTTTTATTGTTCTGCTCTATGCGTTTTTCATTTCACACGGTACTGGATTCCATTAGGACATTTTCGTACAAGTACATAATTTATCTTTATCATATTCACACTGAAAAAAATCAACATTGAAAGCAAATGTGTAGTTTGGATGTTTCAAAATATCAAGACATCAGTTTGATCAATGATATGATGTAAAAAAAAGCACTATTAAAAGGGGCAGTTTGGTCAGGTTATTAAATGCTAATTCTATTTTAGGTAACTTATAAGTAAGATTTTTAAAGGAACAGAAATGGTAAATGTCAGGAAAATTGGACCAGTACTATTCTCTGTCTCGCTACTGGAGGTTAAGCTCATGTCTAGAGGAGCAGGGCTACAAAACACAGAGTGAGTGGATGGAGCATAAAGTCCACAGAAAAGTCGCTCAAGTTCAGGAGGACTCTCATTATCAGGCACAATGAGAGGATAGTTATTTTTGTATGGCCATATCACATTCAGAGTGTGGAGAGAAGCTAAGCCACTTAACATTTCAATAATCTGACTAATAGCATCTTAAGAGCACTAATCAGGAAGAAAAAAAGGTTTATTTCTGGAGCTGGTTTTGAATAACATATCTCAGAAAAGATGCTGTCATATTTATTCCCAGGGAAACATTCTTTAAATGTTCTTGTGTTAATTCTGAAAATAAAATTACGCCTTACCACTTTCAGCACATTAACCTAATATTTGTGATAAAATGAAACTCAGAGTCCAAATTCATTGGTAGGAGTGTCTAATCCATGAAATATGCACTATAATTAGCATCAAAGCAACACAAATTCTGTACTTCTAATGTGAATTGCACATTTTCCAACTTTTTTATTAAGTCTTTGCAGACTCTGATACATCTAAGAATCCAAGAAGAGAAAATGACACTTTCATGCACATTTACAGGTCCCTAGAGCTTGCATATGATCCTTTTCAAGTTAAATAATATTCATTATTGTGCAAGTTACCAACTGTCCTTTCTGCATGGTGGTTTTGTAAAATTATTCATTATTTACACTGACAATTTCCAAAGAAACCAAGAATTGAGGAAGATTCTATAATACAATTCCAGTAAGAATAGTGAAACTACACCACTATTCTCATGATTCAGAGCCTGGCACTTGGCATATGTGTAGATTCTTCACAATGGCTTTCTAAAGCTAAATATTCACTATTATCAGTAATCATAAGAAGAACTAAATCCCAATTACCTCCAATCACAGCAGAGTCACTTCTGATTGCATGAGTGAGAGGTTCTCTATCATCCATCGTCCCAGAATGATCTACAATTAAAGCACAAAAAATGGACAGGGCATACTGTAACTAAGCCAAAGGAAGAATGTTTCACCATAGTCATATCGGGGAGGATCCATAGGGAACCCAGCAGACAATGACAGATGAACAAGGGACTTATAACCACAGTCATTCAATCAACACAGGATAGGCCATTGAGACAGAAACCAAGGATTTTCGACACAAGGACCTCTAAGCTCGCAACATCAAAGCAGCCTATTACTCACCCACCACAACTCAGGGAACTGAGCAGAAGAGTGGGCAGAAAGACTGTGAGAGCCGTGGTGGGGGAGACTGTCCAGAGGCATGGCACCCCTCAGTAACAACACACTTGGGCCAGGAGAACCGGGCTGAGTACTAGGATATCCAGGATCCCTTGCCACAAGGACTAATACAGACAGCCCACGGAGGAGGATATACAACTGATCAGGGATGGGGAGGGGAGGAATTGGGGAAGTTGGAATAACAACACATTGTTTGCCCACTAAATAATGTAACTCATTATGGACAATAAATATATATTTTAAAAAGAAGTTTCTAAATGTTTTAAGCCAGCCCAGAATAATGGAGATGAACCTGGTGTGCTGTAATTTTCAATCTAAACAATGCCAACTGCAGGGCATAAGAAATTGGGAAGCTAGAAACGAGATGAGTAAGGAGAGCTGAAATTAAACAAAAGATTGACAGAGACCCTCTTGAGAATATAGGGTAACATCAACATTAGAAAAATTTCCAAATTCATTAGTGAAGCTGGCTTTGTGACTTTGAGGGAACAGAGTGTTAAGTCACCTGCAAATGAATGTGTTCTTTCCCTTGATGTGGCATCAGTGCCAGCTGGGGCCACACAGCTGGACTCTGTCACATGCCCTGTCATGGTGACAGGAGCTGAGTGTTCCGGGTGCAGAGCTGCCTTCAGTGGGGCCACATGGCTGAACTGCACAGCAGAGAGGCAGCCAGTGAAGCCGTGTGCTCCAGCCAGTGCTGTCTCTTGGTCGACATCACCGTGCTCTGCAAAGCCAGAGAAACAGCACGTTATAAGAGTGGCAAGTGCATATGGCAATGACACTGAAATTGAATATCCTGCATCCGTGAATGCAACAGACATGCAAAAACAACAATAAAATTCCATTATTAAAAAAGTTAGATCTGTTAAGTATTTGGTGCTGAGATTTCCTGGGTTAATGAAAACAATTCATAAGTGTGGCTCATTAAGGATGATATAGCACACACTCTCTCTCTCTCTCAAGGATTAAAGCCTCCCTTAGAAAGGATCAGGCTATAAGCTAATGAGAGGTCACAGTATTTCAAACTTTAAAATAGATCAAAGTGTATTTATGAAAGGGCTCGCAGTTGATATCAAAATATGTGCCCAAGGTGCCTAGAGATATGGTTCAATAGAAACTAAGTTTAATTCACAGATTCCATGTTAAAATGAGGGAGTTCAGGACAAGATGGATGATACATAACTATGCTAGAACTCCCAGGGTGAAATCAGGCAAGAATTGGGGGGCTCCAATCCGAGCAGGTCCCAGCAGATATGTACCTGATGGGTATTAGTGTGTGCACTATCAAATCTGTCTGTTCCTGGGGCAGGATAAACTGCTGTTCACCTAGCTTGGGCCTCTAAGAACAGGCTACCAGGGAAGCTCCATGACCAGCCCTCCTTTACAACTCTTGCACACAGGGAAACTACACATTGGGCAAGTAAATCCAGGGCAGGAGACAGGACCCAAAAGGTGAAAGATAACTACACCACACTGCCCAGGCTTACAACACAGTTGCTAGCTGCCCAAGCACTTTCTAGACTGCCATGTACTGCCCCCTACCCCCATCTCCCAGTTCTGCCATTTGACTGTCCCAAGCTGCTTCCCCACTGCATCATCTCCTAATCCTGCCCCTGAGCCTTGTCCACCTACATTATCGCTCAACTCAACCCATGACATGTTCCTCCTTAGTCAACCTGTGTGTGCCCCAGAGGGTCCCAAGAAACGACTGACCTTCCTTCACACAACTTACAGGGCTCACCAGGGCTGGCTCCCTGCCACAGTACCCAATCCCAACTAACTCAGGCCACTGAGATCAGGCCTGCTACACCCCGGGAATCAACATACTAAGAAAGCACAAGCAGACAGGAGGTAGGGCCCAAGTTTCTACCCCAACCAAAGCACAGCACCTGAGCCCATTCCGAAGCTGGCCTAGCAACTTCCCAACCCACCCCATGCCTTGTTAGCCCAGTGCCACCACTTCCAAACCCACCCAACACCGTGTTTACCCCTTGCTGCATCCTCTGACCCTTGTGTGCTCCAACTACCAGTGTGAGCCCCTTAGTTCCCCAGTCCTGGGGTCTGCCCTGCTTGTTGCAGCAGATTCTGGAATCTGTGATGGTTAAATTTTGTTGTCAACTTGATCTTTCTAGTAATTTTGGGTGGTTCTTTGATGTTATTCACAGGAAGGTAGCCCTCATAGTATGGAGCAGGAAGTAAGGAATCTGAGAAGAGCTAGAAATGAACACTCCTTACTGGGAGGACAGTACAGGATGGAAATTCCAGAGACTCAGGAAGCTAGTCTGTTTTGCTATTATGGAACTTCCCCTGGATTTGTAACTTCAATAAATCCTTTCCTCTCATAACTGAGCCTGGCTTAGAGATTCATCCCAAAATCATGTGTCTGATGTTGACAACCTCCAACACAGATTTTATTCACACCAGGCACCAGCACAGTAGACATAGTTGACACACCAGCAACTTCCATAACCTGCACATTTGTGAATAAAACACCACCCCACTCCAACCCAACTCAAATCCAACCTCCATAACCTAAACATCTGTGAATAAAACACCACCCACTCCAACCCTACTCAAATCCAACCTCCATAACCTAAACATCTGTGAATAAAACACCACCCCACTCCAACCCAACTCAAATCTGAATCAGAGCTCTAACACAAAAGATTACAAGGTCAAATATGTGTGTCCTTCTTAAAAACAAACAAACAAACAAACAAACAAAAACGAGACAGACACTGTCATGGTTTGATCCAGGTGTCCTCCACAAACAAATGAATTTGTTCTGAATTATCAATCCCCAGCTGATAGCAGTTTGGGTATTAGAACATAAATGGAGCTGTGTTGTTGGGGGCGGGCTTATGGGGGTTATAAAGCAGCTTCCCCTTGCCAGTGTTTGGCACACCTTCCTGCCACTGTTCGTAGTAATGTGGCAGAGGTGATGCCGACCCCTCTGCTCATGCCATCATTTCCCTGCCATGATGGACTCTCCCCTCAAGTCTGTAAGCCAAATAAACCCATTCTTCCATAAGCCTCTTTTGCTTAGGTTCTTTCTGTGCAGAAACTATAAAGCTGACTGCAACAGACACCAATGATACGATACCTAACACAACCCAAGGCAAAGGTACAGAGATGCTTAAGATCTCAACGATAAAGCAGACTTAAAACTCACCCACCATGACTCAGGGAACTGAGTGGAAGAGAGGGTGGAAAGAATGTAAGAGCCATGGTGGGGTTGAATATCCAAAGACATCGCTGCCCCCCTCATCAACAATGCACAAAGGGGAAAAAAAAAAGTAAAAAATGGCTATCTCTGGTGCAGTTCATAACCCCCTAACCTATGGACAGACCCAGTATGCACACCTAGGAAGGACCCCAGTAGGTAAGGGACAGAGAGGAGGGAATTGGGGACACTTTCACAATATTTGCCCATAAAATGTATATACTTATTCATAATAAAGATATTAAATAAAATAAATTACAAAAATAAAACCAACACAAGTCAATAAATTGATAAATATCCACCAAACTCACCTAATCCCACAATGGAAGTCTTCAATGATAATGTGGATGGGTCAGTTGATATTGAATCCCAAAAGGAAAGCATAGCAAGCTTATTTAATAAGCTTCTGGAGAGCTTTACCAAGCAAATAAATGCACTAGAAGTAAACCACCAAAAAAGCAGCAAACATAAAAGAAACTGAACAGAAGTTCCTCTAACAACACACTGCAGCTATCACCAAGTTTAACCCACTTGAAGAAAACCAGAGTGACCTCAAAAGAAAGATCAATGGACTAAGATGAATCAACAAATAGAGGATCTCAATCACTAGCTGATTAGTCTTAATGAAGACGTGAAATTATTTCACTTCTTCCTTTCCATTTGCAGATGACATGATCCAATCATAATCCTAGAGTTGGTTTTCTTTTGTTCAGGTTTTGTTTTTCTGAGACAGGGTCTCATGCAACTGAGGCTGGCCTCAACTTCACTATATAGCTCACAATGACCTTGACTGCTGATTCTCCTATCTCTACATCTCAAGTGCTGGTATTACAGGCATGCAGCACCACACCGAGGTCTTAATGAAGAGTTTCAAGGTTAAAATATTATCAGACTATCATCCATAAGTTCATCCAATAGATTTATATAACAGTACCATTGCTTAACTGTAAACTGCAAATATGTGGAAACTGAAACATTTGCATTTTTCCTTTTTCAAAATTAACAAAGGTTAGGTATGTGCTGAATGCATATATGAGATAGTAACTATTCCTTTTTTGCATATGTTTGTGTGGGTGGCATGTGTGTTTTCATGCATATGGGCACACATGTGTGTGCATGTGTATAGGCCAGAGGTTGACTTCAGGTATCTTCCTTGACCACTATCTACGTTACTTACTGAGGCAGGGTGTCTCACTTGAACCCAGTGCTCACAGATTTGACTAGTTTAACCAGTCTGTGTGCCCCAAGGATCACCTGTCTCCACCTCCAGCATTTACTTCAGTCCTGGGGATCTGAACTGCACTCCTCCAACTTGCATGGTAGTAGTGCTTTATCCTATCCACTGAGCCATCTCCCTAGGCCCTGGGGACTGTTTCAAGAGCTGGGCATGCTCCTATTGCAATTTTACAGCAGGCACTGGAGTATCTTTGTGCCATCATACCAATATGATACTTAAGTTCCAAAGTTTGATGAGCTGCCTAAAGTTACACATTTGTTGACATTATATTATGAACTCCAGGCCTTTTAGACATAAAATCCCAAATTTCTTTGGTGAGGAATCACTTTGTGGTTGAGACATCCTTTTCTGCATTGAGTTGTATCTTTTGCAGTGCTTTTTGTTTCTGTTTTGAAGGATATTTTGGCATAAGCACTATTTTTTAAACAACCCCAGCCATTTCAATTCAAAGCCTGTCAATTCTAGTTATATTTAGGTTTTTGAAGAACATTTTCTTTGGGCTTCATTTTCTTTCACATTTTATACATAATGATGAGAAATACTGATTAAACATTTAGTGTTGTGAGAGTCATTTTCTCTAAAAAGAATCCTGAAGATTAGAGAGACTGTGTCACTTATCTGTTGTGGCCTTTAATCATTTGCAGAAGAGTTCATCATATCATTCTTAATTAGCCATACTTAAAAACCTGTGTTCATTAACCCGGTAGACCTCAATAGTAGTTGTGGAAAAGCTTAATGGATTTCACTCTTTTAATAAAGACAGAAGAAGAGAAAATTGAGTAGATACATATTTTGTGCTATTGTATTAGTTGACAGGTAATGGGGCCTAGGTTTTCAGTCTCTAGAGGTTGTGTCTTGACCCCCAACACCCCCAGGCTATTTTCTCCCTAGACAAGGATAACATTAAGAAAATATCATTTTGTGGCTCCCATAGAAGATAGCTCCAGAAGTATAAAGTTTATCCTCAATATCTTCCATCATGTTCTTTCATAGGATGTACTTCATTGCTGGACATAGACATACATATATATGCAAATTCTGTGTTATGTTCTGTAAGTCACTTGAGTTCTTGAGGCTACTGAAAACCATCTCCCATGAATACAGAGGGCAACTATATATTGATTTGTTTGTATGTTTATGAGAGAAAAAGAAAGAAAGAAAGAAGGAAGGAAGGAAGAAAGAAAAGAAAAAAAGAAGGAGAAAGGAGAATATTGAGAGAATGGGCATGCCAGGACCTCTAGCCACTCCATATGTACTCTAGATGCATGCACTACCTTGGCATCTGGTTTTATGTGGTATTGGGGAGTCAAACATGGCTCCTTAGGCATTGCAGGAAAGCACCTTAACCACTGAGCAAGCTCTCCAGGCCCTCAACCTTCATATATTTAGAGAAAAAGATAGCATACTTGCTTTGGAAAAAAATTAACTTTATTGAGCAGTATGTTTTAATATCAATATAAACGGGACAATGTTTTCCACTTTTTGTAAGGTTAAAATGTTGAATAAAATGTCTATAGGCTTTTAAAATGATCTTATCTTTTGAATCAAAAAATATAGTTAATATTCACTTTTTAAATTATAAAAGTCTGGCATAAGGTATAGTCTAAAATCTTCAATTTACAAATTAGAAATATTTTACCTATTTATGAAACTATTGTTCAAAAAGTTAAACCTTTAAAACCTAAAATGGATAGCTAATCTGTTACTTTTTGTTGCTGTTGTTGTTTTCAGGGCTAAGAATGCAGAAAACAAATTCCCTATCATTCCGACATCTTCATTTTCATGGAAAGGACAGATAATAAGCACAGGAACAGAAACCAAATGTGAATTTGGAAGAGTGATGACTCCATGAAGGAAATGCACTGGATACCGCGATGGAGTGTCTCTAGAACAGGGCATTGTCTGGATGGATCAGGTTATTTTTTGTGCTTATTATAAGAGTGACACTTTCACAACCTTATTTTCCTCATGTTGTATGAATATTGATACATCTTCTTCTGAAAGAAGTAGTTCTTTCAATACTTGAGAGAATTGTTGTGAATTTTTTTATGTTTAGCAGATTATTCCTGTGTGTGTGCACATGTGTGTGTGCGCACATGTGTGTGTGTGCATGTGCCTGTTTAATATTCTGCAAAAGGACATAGTGTACCCTTGCAATCCGCACATAGTTTCTATTTAGCTTGGGAAATTTCACAGACTGTGAACACTATTGCTTCACCTTTGTCTCCCTGTCCCTCTGGAATGCACTTCCTCATGCAGGGTCTCCCCTCTGGACTCTTTAAATCTATTTTATTTTCTCTTTCTATTTCCATCCTTTTGAACGTATTTCTGTGTGGGTCAAATCTTTTCATTCACTTGATCTTCCAAGAGATGAATGCAAGCATCAATAAAAGATCATTTTAGATTATATTTTAGTTCCTTGTGGTCTTTTGTTGCTTAACAAGAATTTTCTTAAATTGTTCTTATTAAGCTTCATTTATGTTGCTGTCTGCTTCCTTGAAAAGCCTAATTTTGGTAGGGAATCTTTCAGGTTGTTCTCTTTGGTTTTTTTTCTCATCTTTGTTTTCTTCTCCTTATTTGCTAATGTCAAATCCTTTTATAATGTTTAGTCATGATTTTCAACTTGATTGGACTGAGAAGAACCTAGGATATTAACAAGGCCCACCTTTGGGAGCTTCTGTAAAGGTGTTTTCTGAGAGGATTAGCCAGGGGAGGAAGATCCATGCTGGATATGTGGCACCATCCCCACAGACCAATAACTCAGATGGAATGAGAGAGATAATGTTCACTCTACTCTCCTGTCTTCCCCTCCCTCTCCCCTCCTCTCTCTTCCAGCTGTCACAATGTGAGACACTGTGCTCTGCCAGTCCCCTACCTACCATGATGGACTAAAACCTCTAAAATAATTCACCAAAAATGAGTCTTTTTGGATTTTTTTTTCATGGCACAAGAAACAAATCATTATAAGAATGGAATTTTGTTTTAAATCTGATTTCTAGTGTTCAGTTACCCTCTGCCTTAGGAAACATATGGAATGTGGAGAATAAAAGGACCTGTTGCTCTCACATTCAAAGCATAGTATCAATCAGACAGCTAGAAGGAATCTCTCCTCTTCTCTCAAACTTGGAAAAGACTTGACCACCTTTCTGGTCATCCTCAACTCCTTGGGAAAGAGAAAACAGGCAAATTGCTATTTCCTAGTGCTGATCTTTGCCTATGGAGTTCAAGGATCTTGGAAAACAAGCATTCCCCAGCATGCACAGAATTAAAACATCCCACCTGAGATGTTCCCAGTCTGGTCAAGTGACACTCTAGCCTAAAAGACAGAGCATCTCAGGAAGGCCTGTAGATTTGCTCCTCTGGACTGGACCAGCTCACTTTTTCTATAGGATCATTAATGGTTGGAATAAAAATAGGAAACAGAAAGAAATTGTAAGGGATTTAACATTCTTCTTCCCAGACAAAATGAATGCTACCAAAGTTGCTCACGAGAGTACAGCATCCCCCACCTGCCTTCTTAACTGAGCTAAGAAAGCCAATGGGCAAAATATGCATTCTGTTATTCAATTCTCACAACACCGTCACCGTGAAAAGGGATAGGAGAGAAAAGGTGGATGAAGGAATTGAGGACAAACATTTCCTGCTTCATAGAAATGTTGATGAGACTAATTGCTTCTATATAAAAATTCTTACCTGACATAGATTCTTGGGTGGTCTCGCCTATTAAAAAAGATAAACCTCAATTGTATATGCCAACAAAGGGAATAACTTCTGCTTGTGTGAAGAAGAAATCATTTGACAAAAAGTCTACAAGAAAAATGGAGTTCTGAAAAATTAGAATTTGATGGAGTGCTTTCTAGGACAGAGAAAAGACTGTATCTGGGAAGATATGAGGACAGTAAGCATAAGAACAATTACAAGAAGTGCTTTATAAAATTTCTTCTGGCACTCATCACCTCCCATTTAAAAGTATAAAGTCCCAGAAAATAAATGTAAGTAGTTGATAATGTTATATATATATGAAAAGGGGCCAAACATAAAGGATCGCAATCTCTTTCATCCATAATGATGGTGATAAGGAAGGCTCGCCGGGAAATGGTACAGTGGATACAAGGAGCCAAGGCCACAAGGAGCAGAGCACTGATCGCACTGCAGACACTTCCATCACAGCCTCAGCAACAGAGAAAAGCAGACCGAATACTATTCAAGCAAAGGGGAAGTTATTCATAAAAGGTACTTATTTTCCTGTCAGACCTAAAGCTCTGAGATATAAACTTGAAACCCTAATTAACACGAAGTTATTTGTAGGTAGTTCTGTCAAGGTAACCTGCACTTCTCTTTTGCTTTCAGCATGACCTGTCTCATCTTCAGTGTCATTTCACAAGACATTTGTGAAATCACAGTGGCCTTAAGAAATCTAATTAAACTTTCTAAGAAACTTTAAAGGTACTCTCTTGGCATTGCAGCAGGTTTAACTTAAAGTATCCTTGAGATTATAGATTGTTCCCAAAGCTCTCCAAAGGGAGACTGAGTAGACATTCTCTCTCCGACCACATACTTCTGGAATCTGGCCTAAATGACACCACAGAAATCCACATGAAATTTCTGGATCTGTAGGCTCAGAAGAGAGAGAGGATGCCTAGAGGGGCCATCGCCTGTAAATATACTGAAACTGCTGCTCAGACAAATGAAAACAATCTTCAAGCTTTTAGAAAACTCATCTATCATAAAAAGCAGCCTGGGAAAATAACTCAATTATGCAATTCTTTTTTTTTGTATATGAAAAGCAAATGCAACCCAGCCTATTAATTATGTAGGATTATCACCGGTTGTGCATGATGAAACCTAATTTCTCTCTCTCACTACAACCCTAAAAGCACCAACAAATCCTTATTGCTAGTGTTCTTACACCATTGCATATTTAATATAAAAAGTAACAAACAGCAATTATAATCTTCATTCAGCCTTTCAACAGTGATTTTTTTCAGGCATTTTTACAATGAGTTAAATTATATCATTATTCAAAACATGGGCATACTTTCCCATGAGAGGTTTTATACAACTTTAAGATTATGTAATTATCTTAATTGGGATTTTTAAAATGTGGTATAATTGTAACCCAATAAAAGCTTAATGAATTACCAAAACAATTTATACCTACATGTTTCCTTTGATGAATTACATCTTAGAGAAATTTCCTATTATGAAATCTTCTCATAAATGTTTACCATATGGGTGCTCATTGATAAATCATTCGCTTTGACACTGTAACTTATGTAGGTTGTAAACAACACACTTAATAAAAGAAATGTCATGCTTGCATTTTCACAAGGAAGATGAGAAAGGAATTGCTTTCTCTCCATCCTCCAGTACCCAATTCTACAAATGAGTTGCACTGTAGCGATTTGTGCCTCCAATCACTGTTAACAAGCATGACCAGCAGATACGAAGCAAGAGGTGGTAATTTTTAGGTAACAATATCAAATTGTGCTCTGAAGACATGGAAACCATCTCTAACGCTCCATTACGCATAACAGACATCACTGGCAGAATTCAAATGTCATTGCTGTTGTTCTGAGCACTCCTAGGGATTATCATCAAATGATCCATTCAGTCCCTCCTGCCCATGACTGTGTTCTCTCTCCATCTGAAATGTTCTGTATCTACACAACACCCTGAACAATACCTTTCCCTCCCTCTCACCCATTCATCTCTCTTTTTTAATAAATCTACTAGAACATTAGAATAATGGCCTCATTATAACTTAACTGCCTCATCATGGCTTTGTTATTTTACATTTTTTCTGAAGCATATTCATAATTTAAAAATAACCCTTTCCTGAGCTGGAGAGATGACTGGTTAAGGCACTTGTCTGCAAAACCTAATGATCTGAGTTCTATTCCCCAGTACCCACATGGAGCCATATGCAGAGTGGTGCATGCATCTGGAGTCTGTTTGCAGTGGCTGGCAGGCATGGCACACCCATTCTGTCTGTCTGTCTTTCTTCTATTTCACTCTACTTAAAAAAAATTAAAAATATTTTTAAAAGGAAGAAAAATACACTCTTCTTTAGTGTAGAAATTATTTTTGTTCCATTGTAGTGTATCAGGCTTCCAGGTTGCACCTGAAGCTATAAACTTTTGGATTGATGGTTTCTGCTTTTCTGAAGTATAAGCAAAGATCTGTTTTATTATGTGTGACAGCCAAATTAAAACAATTAGTATGACTGCATACACAGAGAGGTGTATACACCTGTCCATCACAGAGGAGCACTGGCCCATGAATCTGTGTGCTCTGACAAAAATCCCAATACCAACCTTATTATTTGTTCTGTAATTAGAAATTAGGAAATATCTTATTTGGCATCATGAATCTCCTTTGAATTTTGAGACATGCTGCTTCTGATCTGTTACCATGTAACATGATTAGCAAAACAAAGTGTTCACATGCTCAAAATGATATGGACCAAATTCTATACAAGGACATAATCATGCTATGCTTTTAAGTTGGGCTATCGCATTCTCAGTGACACCACACATGAGCAGAGAGCCAACTACCACATATTCTCCCTCAAATATGGTTCTTAACCATGTAAAACTGGAACATTAAGAAAATCTGTCAGTGAAAGGAGAGTCTGTAAAAAGGAATGTAAAGAATTGGGGGGGGGGAATGGGAAGGTGGAGGGAACTCATACAGTAAACTAAACTAGTAATGGATTGACACCATAAAACCCTAGCTTTTATACAGTTAGCTTCTGAGGAAGCTGAGGGCACCACATGGTACAAGGGCCACGAACAGATGGGAGGAAGCCTAACCTCAAGAATAATTGCTCAGGTCTGCATCTCCCTGTCCCAGCTATTGGTTCCTTCCCACACTGAGCTGTTGATCAAAGAGACCCAAGAGGTCTCCAAAACGTGAAAGACTTCTATCAAAGCTCTTGAATACCTTTCTCAGGCCTAAGGTAAGACCCTATTGCTGAAGAAATCACAGAGTGTCATCAAACACCAAGAGATCCTGCTAGATCCAGAATGGTAATCATAGTAGCATATGTAGCACTGGAAGGTGTTGCATGAGCTGCAAGGGGAAATTGGTCAATGATATTTGGAGAAAGCAGAGACCACAGATATACAATATAGACAGTTGTCACAAGGATGCTGAACACAAGTCTGTATGGAAGAGACCAGCAAGTCAAGAAATACTCATCTGTGCAATAGTGGCACTAAACCGAGAAAGGTAATCAATGTCTTACTGATTGGCTAAGAGATCTGCTTAGTGAAAAGGAACCCTTAACTGGAACTTGGATCTATGGCAAAATCCTATGGGGACCATGATCTCAGGCTCCTAGGGGAAATTCCCACTACCAGAGAGCTACAGAGAGGCTATATCCATTAGAATCTTGCCAAAATAACAATGTTGTCTCATTTAACCTATATTGATCTCACTCTCCAATGGAGATCTTGTTTGTATTATTCAGAAGGCATTGAGAGAGCCACAGACAACTCAACCCCACCAACAAGACATTGGATGATGGCTGACACCTTGGCAGGAGACAAACCACACATAGCCTTCACACAGGGCCCAAATGAAACCTATGAGAAAGTGACAAGACATACAGGGACCAATCACCACAGCAAGTCTGATAACTCGTGAAAGGTCAATGGAGACAGACAACAACGATACCCAACACAACTCAGGGCAAAGATCCAGAGATACTTAAGATCTCAACAAAAAATCAGACTCAAAACTCACCCACTATGACTCAGGGAACTGAGCAGAAGAGGGGGTGGAAAGATTGTAATAGCCATGGTGGGGGAGAATATCCAGAGACATTGCCCCTCAGCAACAATACACAAAGGGGGAAGAAAAAAAAAAGAAAAACTGACTACCTCTTATGCAGTTCATAATTCCCGATCCTATGGACAGATCCAGTATGTGCACGGAGGAAGGACCCCAGTGTGTAGGGGACAGAGAGGAGGGAAATGGGGACACATTCACAAGATTTGCTCATATAATGTATATAATTATTCATTATAAAGATATAAAAAAGGATATGGGTCTGATGATTTTTAAAAAACAATTTAGATATTTTTATTTTCTTATTCAAACTTCTATTTCCCTTCTAAAATGATTTTATAATAACTAGTTCATTATCTTGAGAGTCACCTCAAAATACATTTAAAAAGTCAGTGTCCTTATGTTTTCTAGGTCACCTTTTTTCTCACTTCTTGTTTCTGCAGCAGGTTTACATAAAAGATTCCTGAACACTGGAGGTTGCTCTTGAAGCACTTCAGTGGACTTTGGATAGACTCACTTCTCCTTACTGACTTATACACTTTATTTATATCTGTAATAAATCTGACCTGAAGGGATCTGTGTATACTGTTTGGCTCTGGATCCTCAGAAGAAAGAATGACTACAAAGCTATGCTCCCGAATGAGGGCCACTGTTATCCAATTTTTATTTAAATAATGAAATTAAGATATAAGTTTATCCATTCATATACTCCAACTTAAGTTTACAGTGACTGATGAATATGTAGTCTGTTGATTATGGATTACCTAAAGTGAGTTGCTTGGATGAAACCAGAGTTCTCCCAACAGAGCTCTGAACTATCACCCCATTATTGCTGAAGTTATTGAGTCCTTTTATGCTTTAAATGTGAGAGAAGTTAGAAATAGTTACCATATCATTCACAGTTAAGCTTGATTTGTTTGCCTACCTTACTCAGTATCTGCTTGATAAGATTTAACAATAACACAATAATTCAAGTTTATCTTCATTTCTTCCTAAGTTTAAGATATAAGTACTTGAAAATTTTAAGAGAAAAAGTGAATTTTCTTAATTTCTTTGTTATCATCTACAAAAGAAGTGAACGTTGGTACATTTAAGCTTTTTGTTGAAATGTATGTATGCAAGATGTAACTTAAAAGAGGTCACTTTTTTATATTCAGCCTCCTCAGGAGAAATGTCCAGAATTTATTATTTATTTATCTATCAGTTTTTTGATGTAGGATCTCACTGTAGCCCAGGCTGACCTGGAATTAATTATGTAGTCTCAGGCTGGCCTTGAACTCAACGTGATCCTCTTACTTTCACCTCCAGAGTACAGAATTTATTTTTTAAAATAAGTATTTTAATATATTTTAAAGCACTATCAGGGTAAATTAGACTCACTTGCTTATTAAGGGCATTTTGTTATAATGATGTTATAATATAACATAATATATAATGTTATAATGAGTGCTTATGGCCTATCAGCTCTTAGAGGACAGTTGTAACATTCACCTTGGTGGCATTCTGTATACACATGGAAGAGAAATACAAAATTAATACATGAATCAATGACCCAAGTGGATGTACAGAGCAAAAAAGTATTATTTGCTATTGTGGGGCATTAAGATGTTTCTCAAAATCTCTAACTAGAAGGTCCTAGCTGCCAAGCTCTGAAGTCCATGGGTTGTTTGTAGCCAGTGGCTGATCAAAGCAGGCACAGGAAGATGTGAGGTCAGGATAGAATAATAACAGAGAGGAGGGCCTGGGGGTAAGGGAAGTTTAACCAAAACTAACAATGCTATGAATAAGGAATATGGAAACCAGCCCCTTAGTTAATTTATATATATATATATATATATATATATATATATATATATATATATATATATATATATATGAGAGAGTTTGAGCAGAAGTACCCTGTGGGGTGGTTATCCATTATTGTTGCACCAAGAAATCAAAGGTTGCTACAGAAAAATTTCAGTGACAGAGATGGATCATGGAAACTCCATGGCTCCCAAAATAATATGATCTATTGCCAAGCTTCTTGGTTGCCCATCACAATTAGATGGCATGACTCCTATTACTGAAGACACCACATGCTTTGATTGCAGAACACTGAAAAATTTAAAGTAGAACAGATCTGGAAGCCTCCTCCCTGAGGATTAGCTGGAAAGCGCATTGCAGACATTTGGAGGAGAAAAGTTATGGGCAGTCTTAATCACCAGTGGATTTTGCAAACTACACAACTGGACAGCCAGGTAATATGTGCCCACAAGTACAATAGTGGCATTTCTGTTATGGAGGTAACCAACATCTGTGAGATTGGATTGGAGGACTGCTCTACAGGAAGGAATTCATGCCTGATACTGAAAACTTAGCCTAAGCCTATGGCTGGAAACGTCATTAGCCCTATGGGAGAAGCCACTCCTGTTGCTTGGCTACGTGGATATAATATGGCAACCAGATGCTTATGCACTTTAAATACTTATGCAACACTTTTGGTTAGAGAAGTTTCTCTTTTCAGATGGCAGTGACTGTTGGAGAGACTCAAAACTCACCAAAGTGTGAAGAAGTGACAGCTGAGTCTCACTAGGTGAGACATCTCTGTCACACCCTACCATGACTCTGGGACTATAGTGCAAGAGGTGGTAGAAAAAATGAAAGAGCCAAAGGATAAAGAGAAGTGTTTGTGAGTGCTCTCTCCCAGTCACAGAGGTCAGTGTGCTCATGATCTTACTGCAATAGCAACCTATTGATGGCCCAATGGGATACAGGTCTAGTGCAGGTAATGGCAGTTGTCAACGGTGTAGGAGCACCATATAAATGCATTAAAGTAGAAAAGGGGGCTGGGATTATGGCTGTATGGTTTAAGACACTTGTTTGTAAAGCCTGATATCCCAGGTTTGATTCACCAGTATTCACAAAAAGCCATATGCACAAAGTGGCATGTGCATTTGCAATGACTAGAGGCCCTGGCACTCATTCATTCTCTCTCTCTCTCTCTCTCTCTCTCTCTCTCTCTCTCTCTCTCTCTCTCTCTCTCTCTCTCTCTCCCTCTGTGTATAATTAAAATATAAAATATTAAGGGTAATGGTAGAAAAGAAGAGGATGTTAAGTGGTTGGGTATGGTTGAGGAGGAACAGAGGAGGTGGTTCGAAGGGATTATGATTTTTTAAAATAAAGTCAGTTTAATTTAAAAATTATTGTCATCACTGAGTCTATGAAAGTGTTGATAATGCAAAAGTTACTTGAGCAGTGATTTTTTATTGTTTTGATCATTAATGACAATAAAAAGATGGGTTTATTCCTGGGAAACATGAGACTCCTCTGTCTTCCATAAGCTCAGGGAAGACTATTAAATGTTTCTTAGGCTGTTCAGAGGCATAGCACACTTCTGAATTTTCCTTTCTCTCCATCAGCTCTAGAGGGTGCTACATATCTCAGCCAGCCTTAAGAAGGTTCCTCTACTTGTTCACTCCCATAATGTTCCAGTGACCCATTTAACCTGGCCTTGGCAGCTGTTTTTTTTCAGAAAACCTGTACGAACAAAACAGATAACTTCTGAGTCTGGGGAGATGGCTCAGGAGGAAAGAGAGCTTGCTGTGCAAGCATGAGATTGAGATAGCCTGAGTTTGATCTCCCTAAACCCATGTAAAAAGCCAGGCCATGCTTGCTCGAAACCCCAGTTCTGTGGGGGCAGAAACAGAAGTGCTGGGGATCACAAGTCAGCAAGTCTAGCAGCAAAAAGAAAATGAAAAAGAGCAACTGTGTTCAGTGAGAGTCCATCTCAAGGAAACAGCATAGAACAATAATAACCAAGGACACCTGATATTTTCCTATAGCCTCCTCACTCATGCACAGTGTGCACACGGAGTGCTTCCATGTGCACATACACATGCATACACTATACACACCCCACATCAATGTAACATGCATAAAAATATAACTTCAACACTTTTAGCAATACTCATTAGAAAATTAGTAGCTCCTACCAAAAGTTAACATATTCATTCATTTACCACACAAAGTTTGACTATAAATTATTAATAGCTTTTGAATTACAAATAAAATATCTCCATCTAGATCCACACCTTAGGCATATATTGAATAAATTATCACTTATACTTTTGGGAGAATGAATTGATTTAGATTATAAAGCCCATTGCTTAATTTGGGCTTTAATCAAATTTTTCAACATGAGTGATATGCATTTGATGAATATGCAACTTGAAGGAAAACATTAACATATTTAATTCTCTACTAATCTCCCATATTCATTTGCAAAAACAGAAAAAAAGCATATTAAATGTCATTCCACTTTTTAGTAATACTATTCTTCTCACAGGATGGTAATCAATCTACCAATTATTTTATAATGTATTTAACATATTTTTACTGACAAAAATACTTCATCAAAAACTCTGGCACTGGCTGGAAACATGACTCAGTGGTTAAATCACTTGCTTGCAAAGCCTCCTGATCTAGGTTCAATTACCCTCTACCCTCCTAAAGCCAGATGCACAAAGTGGCACATGCATCTGGAGTTTGCAGTGGAATGAGATTCCAGCATGCCCACTCAACCCTCTCTCTGCTTGCAAGTAAATAAATAAAAATAGTTAAAATAAAAAATACACTGTCACTATATTTGAAGTTAAAATATAATTTTGTCAATATTATCCATAACTTGGAATGTTGGATCATATGGGATGTATTTTATGGTGTGCCTCAATTTCAGAATCTGACAAACATAAGATTCTCAAAGAAATGCTAAGTATAGAGAAAAGAAAACTATCATGATTTGATCAATACCCACTGTATACATGTACTGAAATACATATCTGTATTATATCAATACAAATATATGTGATATTTCAATATTTCAATACAAAAATAGTTTGATATTTACATGCATACAGTGGTTATTGATCAATTCATGATAGTCATTATTTCTCTATAGTTACCATTCCTCAAGCTCAAGCTTGAGAGCACAGCTTAGTTTGACTTTTAATTTTTTTCATTGCTTCTGTCATAGTTTGTCATTTATCTTGTACAGAAAACCTTAATTATGGTGTCTTCTGGATAACAAGGATGCAGTATTTGCTCCTGGTTCGACTCACTGAGAGCATATTTTCAAATAAAGAAATCTGGAAAATGGGTGCCCCTCCATATTAAGAGTCACATGTGTGAATTTTGTGTATAGCTTTACTTATGTGTGAGTAAGCTTAATGAAGGGCAGAACCTGTGAGTGATGATGTTCAGCTAAGGGGTTTTCAGCACTATTCACTGCACAGGATGGGGTTCTACTCTCATCCCCTGCACTCTGCCTCCTCCTGAATATAAGGGGTTTATTCCTCCTCAGCCACCTCGTCCATTACTCAGAGCCATGGGAAAGAAATGAGTCTCATAGGTAATACAGTTGGAGTTGTGCTATTGCTGGTGTTTGGATTTTGGTTGTTTATAGGTTTTGGTTGTTATAATAAAATTTTATATTTAATTTTTTATTTATTTCTAATCTGTATATGTATGGGGTTCAGTGTGATATTTCAATACATGTACACAATGGGTATTGATCAACTCAGGATAGTTACCACTTCTCTCTACTTAGCACTTCTTTACATTTGAAGACTTTAAGCTCCTCTCCTGGAGTTCTTCATAGAGTATATAACAGGTTATTCTTAACTGCAATCACCCTACTGTACTGTAGAAGACGAACTTCTTTCTTCAAACTGGCTGTATTTTAGTGCCTCCCCTTCCCCCCAACACTTCATAACCTCTCATCATCATTCTATGTTTGGATTGATTCTTTTGAGCTTCCACTTATAAGAGAGAGAACACAGTATTTGTCATTCCATGTCTGCCTAATTTCACTTATCATAAAGACCTCCAGTTCTATCTATTTTGCTGCAAATGGCAGATTTCATTCTTCTTAATATTCCCTTTGGCTTCTTATGCTATGTCATAGTTATAAAAGGAATAAAATGCTCTAACATTATAAAGATGATAACGAGCCATACCATCGAAACTTACGTATCCAAACTTAAATCGCCAATTCATCGAGGCCCATGTCCCTGTCTCTACATTGACTCCATATTAAGTATAAGAAACGTTGTCTGTTTTCAACTGATGGCCTAGATAGTGTTTTCTTTTTATTTTCCTTTTTACAGCCCCCACCTTTTTTGAGATAGTCTTGCCATGTACCCCCGTGTGGCTACAAATCTCATAGTCCTTCTTCTCCAGCTTCCCAAGGTCTGACATCACAGGTGTGTGCCACCACATCCATTGTTCAATGCAAGTGCAATTTAGTCAAAACTAATACTCAGGTGCATATGGTCTTATTTGCTAATTAGGCATAAAGACTAGGATCTGAATCAATTTCAAAGCTACAAAATAAAGTCCAAATTTCATCTTATATCAAATGTGTTGGACAATGCTTGTACCCTTGGAGCAAACAATTTAAATTTTGTCCTGAAATAGTTGAATTTTTATAATTAACACTGTAAGACTCACTGGGAAATTTTCAATTAAGCTTCCAAATAACTAAGTAGTGGTTTTCACGTATTTTTTATGTCCACTATAGTATCCAGGAAGGCCATTGTGATTCAGGATATTTCTTCTGTTTGAAGAATAAAAGCATGCGATTGTGATGTTCATCATACTTCTTGAAAGCCTATAAATATTTATAAACTTAGCTATTAACCTTCTCCAGGGCCAATATTTTGATCATTCACCCATGGGTTTAATCATACATTCTGAAGATTGTGAGACGATGTACAGGGAACATAAGGAATGATTAATCAAGGTACAAATAACTGACAAGGTCAAAAATAAAATATTCCATTGGATAAAAAATTCTAGATTAATGTCAAAAATCAGGCTAGAATGAAAAGCAATATAATAAGTTCCCATTTCTATCAAATAATTTGAAATAGCAATACACTTTATCATTTACTTAGAACAGAAAATAAAAACACTTTTAAAATTTACTACCCTATTTTCATTTAGTCTCTGTTGCTGATATATATATATATATATATATATATATATATATATATATATATATATGCCTGGTAATATTATATACATTATCAATAACATGATTCTACTTTAAAGCTGTTATTGTTGGTAATAATGGTAATAAGAATTGTATGACATCTAGATATGCTTAAGCAAGAGTGGCTGTTACATGCATGTCACAAGTAAATCAGGATCCAAGCCACTACCTAAAACTATTCCCTGACTATATAAAAAACAGTTGTTTTATGCTTCCATTTCCTTCAGATGATCCTAGTTTCACTAGGTGAATTTTTATTTAGTTGACATATGTAGTATTTTTCTTGATATTGTAAACAAAAACCTAATAAGAAGCAATTTAAGGAAGAAAGGGTTTGTTTTGGCTTCTAGTATGAGGGGATACAGTAGATCAAAGATATAGAGTAGATCACAGATGGGATAGAGTAGATCATGGAGGGGATACAGTAGATCACAGATGAGACAGAGTAGATCACAGAGGAGATACAGTAGATCACAGATAGGATAGAGTAGATCACAGATGGGATAGACTATATCACAGAAGGGATACAGTAGATTACAGAGGGGATAGAGTAGATCACAGAGGGGATACAGTAGTTCACAGATGGGATAGACTATATCACATAAGGGATACAGTAGATTACAGAGGGGATAGAATAGATCACAGAGGGGATACAGTAGATCACAGAGGGGATACAATAGATCACAGAGGGGATACAGTAAATCATGGAGGGGAAGGCGTGGCCACAGGCAGCTCCATATGAAGCTGGGACTTCTAACCTCTCACTTCTTGGTGGAACAAAAAGCAGAGAGTGGACAGGAAATGGGATCAATCTATAAAACTTTAAGTCCCAACCCTGGTAAACCACTTCATTTAACAACACTCCACCTACTTCTTAAAGATTCTATAACCTTCTAAGCATTACCTCCCAGCTTAGAAGCAAGCTTGTAGGGAGCATTTGACATTCATTCACAATGGCTGATTGATACATACTTGTGATTTCTATTTTCCTATGGCAGGCAGTTTTGAAGTAGGAGCACAATATCATGGCTCATTCTGCTGACTGACACATGACATAACCCACAGTGCCCTTCCTATCAAAGGAGGAGGCTGGCTCATCTATAGTCACATGTCCCTGTCTTGATCTTCACTCACTTCATAATTAAAACAAGACATGATGAGATGTGTGTATCTGATTTGTGTTTACATATCGTGAGTGAGAAAAGATGGTTTCTTCTACTTACCTATCATCCTGCCCAGAACCAGAGATTTGACTGCGCTGAATTCTGTGCCTGACAAAAGGTAGACTTGCCTTCTTGTATGCTCATCAATCTACAAAATTGGACATTGTTTTGTGGAGAAAAATGATAGCAAAATAAAGATTAAAAAAGATAAAAGAAAATGAGAAAGTAATTGTTAGTATAGTTCTAATTGTAAGTAAAAGAAATTTTAAAACTTACCCATTTTTAAACAGCAATCATTTGCCACTTTACTTCAGTTTCTAGCCTGTATATGACTAGTATTTTTCTACTACACAGATTGATAAATCAAACATAAAGGCATGAGATCTTTTTACCTCAATACTTTTATTTAGCTTGGGATTTTTACTGTAGTCCTGTAGCTAAGAAATTTTCTTCTATGCAGCAAGCTGAAATGAGAGAGCTTTTCTGCCAAAGCTAATGCACAACCTTTCTTAAAATCTGTATTGCCTGTTGTGGATTAATTACTGTATTTAGACCCATCTAAAGCAAATGGGTTTCCTGGAGTCATGAAGGTCCTAACAGTAGGTCTCAGTGAGAAGTGGACAGTCTTTCCCTTCACAGGAAAAGAAACCCAGTGAGGAATGTATGGTATTTTAACTATCAGTGAGTGCTAATATCTTGGAGAGGTTTTATGATTTATAGATCACTAGACAGTGTTCTTGCTTATGCAATTCATTTTCAAATTTCTACACTAGGTGTCCTATACCATGTGTGGTGTGGCTTCTTGGGGGATCTATGTTACCTCCACAAAGACCACGCCTTCTTCTCTGTTGATCTTTATGTGGTGAAGTTGCCCATCAGCCATATTCTTAAAATCAAAATTAATAACATCAGGTTCCTGATACCTGTTTAACTTGTACCTTATCTGCAAACTTCCTAAAGTAGAGAAAAGTCATATTTTAGTAAAAATTGCATTTTAAGAATTGCATATAAAATATGATACCTTTTATTCATAAACATTGATTTAGCTTCATCCTTTACACATAACTCCTAAAATTCACTGCTAAGTGAAATCACAATATTTTCAAAATCAACAATTATTATATTGCTCATACACTGTCTCTTTCTTGAAAATCATTAATTGCATCTTTGAAAGTCACTTCTGAGATTATACATATGCAAATTTATGCACTAGTTTCTGTCTTAGAAACAAATTGGAAGAAAACTAAATATTTCTGCAATGCTAAACTGTTATGGAAATATCCATGTTATGGAATATTAAAATAACATTATTTGTCTATGTTAAAATATATTATAAATAAAATATATTAAAATATATATCTCAATCATAAGACAATTGCCTAATAGAATTATTATAAGCTAATATTGTTTAATGTAAGATGAGAAACATTTCCACATGTTTATGAGCATAGACTTTGGAATGAAGTTAAGAAGAAACTAATTGCTTTCAGTCAAATTTATGACTCAAATTAATACTACTAAATTGCTTGCAGATATTTTAATTAATTTATTTCACAGAAGACCTTCCAGATTAACAAAGAAATGCCCCAATGTAAAGATAAACTTGAAGTTCAAACTATATAGTGAGTGCAAATATTGAACAATATTATTCCTATTCTAGGAGTCAGTGCTCTTGGGTTGTACTTGATTTAATTGAATTGAAAAAAACACATATTTGTATGTTATTTAATTTTTCTCACCAAGAGAATTTATTTCTTAAATATTTATCTTTCATCCATATATAGAGTAAAAAAAAAGCAGCATGTGGTTTACTGTAACAAGGTTTCTGTACCAAACATATTTCCTAACCCAGAGAGCATTTCCTTCGTGAAAATACCAATATTTTCCATGACTACATTGTCATTTCGAAAAAACAGGTCATCTGTGGATATCTTTTATGAATTATGACGGTCCATTAACACTCCCTAAATACTACTTACTTTGATTACAAGGAAATATCTGTTATGCACAATGAGACATTTTATTTCAAAATGAACCTCAAAATCTATATTAATGTCCATGCAAAATACTAAAGTGGTCTTAGCAATAATAAAATATAATGCTTTTCAGAAATGTTTTACCATAATTTTGCATGTGAAAATCACCAACATTATGAAGATATAAAGACATTTAATTATTTTAAACAATCCCTTTAGGTTTAAAGTGTGAGTTTGTGCTTACAGAGCACAAAGAGCAGAAAACCTAGGCACTTTCCTTTCACTCTGACTGTGGTTTGAGATGCAAGGAGGAGCCATAGTATTACTAGCCTAATGTTCTAATTCCATCTTCTCTCTCTCATCTCAGAAGCACTCACCATTTTTGGCAATGATAACCGAAAGGTACTCTTTGTAAAAGGAGCTTATATAAAGCAGTAAGCTCGGCGCCCGTGTTGTCCGGAAGCTAAATTTGATCATTTCTCTGCTCAGCTTCATATCACCATGAAATGAAGCAGCATGGGAGCTGGAGTTTTTACTTAAGGAATAATTTTCTTGAAAATTGTAAATCACGGATGAGCCAGATCCAAAATATGCAGAAATCTCTGAAATGACATGCACATTTTATGTTAAAAATTTAAGTACAAGGGTCTTGTTTGAGTACTATTAATTGATATCTTAATATTGTTAAATGTGTTGCATAGCTAGAAGAAAAAGCCTCCAATGAGAATAACATAGTAAATTAATAGAGCTTTCATAATGGCCCTTGAAATGACTTCATGTTAGAATGGCATAGAATGCATTCATTAGCCCAACTTTACAATTAAATGTTTAATGGTTCCTTATCTGAGTTCACACAATATCTTGTCTTGCTGTCCTTTATGTCCTTAAACATCTATTTTCTTACTGAAATTTTATTTTCCATCTATTATTTTTTTAGATAGGATATACTAATCTTCCTAATTTTTCCTTAATGGAAAACAAGGAATTGGGAAGAACTTTTTCTGCCCAGGACCAAGAATCAGACTTCTTTTATTTTAATACTTTCTTACATTTATTGTGCACTACAAAGAAAGCTAAGTCTAACATTAGGATGAGAGAGAGGGAAAGGCATTTACTTAGCAAGGATCAAAAATAAAAAGAATTATGCAGCCAATTTAAATTTCTTTAAGGAGAACAGAATACTTAATCTGTATGAAATTAATTTCTCAAATTTACACACCTACACAACCAATTTTATATGTATTACATACATTGAGATTATAGACAGGTGACTTACTTGCACCTGAGTTTACATAGGTGCTGGGAACTTGAACTCCAAATGTGTAGCCAGTGCCTTTAAATCCAAAGCCCCCAGCTCATATTGCAGCACTTTTTCCCCTTTGCACTTACTATTACTTTTTGTATTGTTCTTGCTGTTTATAATGAACCTTGCATACACAATACATGGTGGGTGAAGTAGAGTAGCATTCCAGAGCTTGTTTAGCAAGAGAAGCATGAAGTTATTTATACCCAGAAAATGAAGAAGACCTTCCTAAGAACATGGGGTCTGGATTTCTCCAGAAATGGCACCCACACTGTGTGATTATTATCACAAGTCCACTATGAAATTACAGCTTATTCTTGATAAAAGCAGTTGACATGAAAAGTACATTTTTGCCAAGTTTTCATTAACTAATCCCAATGCTTTCTTTGCAAATGAGAAGATGCTTTGATTCGAAGCCAATTTCTTTCAGCCTCCTTCAGGAGAAGGTTCAGTAGCCCAGAGATACTTAAACAAAGTAAATGAATTTAAATTAATTGGATGTCAGCTTTCTTCTATGTAAAACTAGGAAAGTATAATAAATGTTTGTTTATTCAGAGAACTCTGTCCAAAACACTTAATACTACTCAGATTTTCTTCTGTGACATGGATTAGTGAATACAAGAAGGTACAAAATACTTTGCTACTTTATTTCACAGTAGATATCACATCATTCATACAACAAAAAGTCCAAGTATCACTACTTTTGATACACATCAATATTTAATGGAAAACACTTGTTTGGCAAAAATATATAGATAGAGAAATCAAATCTTCTATAGTCCAAGTGTTGCTGAATATTTTTAGCAAAAATAATATACCCTTTAATGACTTGAAAACCAAGAACTGCTCCATACGGCATGTTGTGGACAGCCACATTCTTTAAAAGCATCAATAGTAGATAAAATAAACCCAAATTAATTGGCTAACATCAAAGAAACATAGAGGTTACTACTTGTGACTGGTTAGAAATATTCATTTTTTTAAGAAATGAGTCAAATATGATTGACATTCCATAGAGACCTTGCAAAAGAATTGCACAAATAGAACCATTTTTGTTTTGAATAGCTACACAGAAAAGAACTGCCACATGTTTTCATGATATAAACACATGTCCCATGTCACACCTACCATTGGAGCAGAATGGCCCTGTGTAGGCTGAGAAGGAACAGTCACAAAAGAATCCACTGGGCTTTTCCCGGCACTTCCCTCCATTGCGGCAGAGCTTTCCGTAGCTGCCACAATGTCCTCTACAACCTGGCTGCACCCCTGGGGTCACCATGGCCCTTTCTTCCAGATCCAGGGCCATCCCATTCAACTGCAGAGACCTGATGCAGCCCAGGAAGCCCCGCTGCCGGGTGGCTGTCCCACCTGGAAGGAAAATATCATAAACACTAACATGTTCCACAGCAGCTATTGGGGTTGATATACCAAACAAACCTGAGCTAGGATGAAGAGAGACATGCCTCTGACCTAATGGCAGAGAAAGGCAAGAGTTAGAGAAGAAATTGCAATTTGGGAAACAATTTTGGACCAACACTAGACTTCAAAAAGGTGGACTATAAGTCCCACCATCTTTTGCATGTGTATGCGGGTGTTGGATGTATTCAATATGTATGTGTTTTCATGTATGTGTAGACTTGTATGTGTGTGGGTGTGCACATATACAAGTCTGTGAAGGAATTTACATGTGTTCTTGGAATGTAAACTCAGGGCTTCATGCTTGCCCATATGCACTTGGCCAACTGAGCTATATGCCCAGTCCAAATTCTACTTTTTAATAAACATGTTAGTGATGGAGAGATGGCTCAGAGATTAAGACACTTGTTGCAAAGACTAACAACCAAAGTTCAGTTCTCCAGGACCCACATAAAGCCAGATGCACTGAGTGGTACATTTGCAGCAGCTGGAGGACCTGGTACTTTCTCTTTCTCTCTCTCTCTCTCTCTCTCTCTCTCTCTCTCTCTCTCTCTCTCTCTCTCTCTCTTTCTCTCTCTCTGTAAATAAATAACTAAAACATATTCATTTATTTATTTTTGTTAAATAAATAACAAAAAGAGACAAAGAGAAAGATTAATATGGGGGTGAGACCGAAAGAGGAGAGAGTATGGATGCACCAGGGCCTCCTGCCACTGCAACAGAACTCCAGATACATATGCCACTTAGTGCATCTGGCTTTATGTGGGTACTGAGGAATTGAACCTGGGCTCTGAAAATAAGTGCCTTTAACTACTGAACAATCTCTCCAGCCCTCCCAAATTCTATTTTTTGTGACTGCAAAAGTGTTTATTTTCTCCTGGTTTTGCCCTTTAACAGTCATTACATGATTTGAAAACAACAAAAAAACACAGTAGATATGAATTACTGAGCTTAATATGAGTTTTTGGATGTACATAGGACATAATTATTTTTTCTAGTTCAAAATCTTATTTGTGATTACATTTGTCTAATTCCATTTTCCACCATCTTCAGTCTATTCTCCCAGGCTATTTCTCATTTCTGACCTATATTCTTTTTTTTAATGTTTTTATTGGCTCAAAATTACATATGTTAACACAACAAGATGCTCAGTCTCATAGGTTCTTAGATAAAGCCATTGAATCCATGGTGACATTTCCTCTTATGCATTCATTATTCTCCCCCCATGACTCTTATATTCTTTCCGACCCCTCTTCTGCAAATTTCCCTGAGTCATAGTGGGTGAGTTTATATTTTGCATAGTTATTAGGTTTTTAAGAGCAAATTCTGCTTTTTAAACTCAAATTTGTTACTGTTTTTTAATTTTTCTTTTCTTTTGTTATTCCTTAGGGTGTTCCAATGCTGTGGATCAAACACTTATCCTCATGAATGCAAAGAGTGTTTTTAAAATATTTTATTTATATATTTACAAGTAGAGAGAGAGAGAGAGAGAGAGAGAGAGAGAGAGAGAGAGCATGCCAGAGCCTCCAGTTATGGCAAATGAACTCCAGATGCGACAAATGAACTCCAGATGCATGTGCCACTTTGTGCATCTATCTTTTCGTGGATATTGGGTTGTCAGGCTTTTAAGGCAAGTACATTAACTGCTGATCCATCTCCAGCTCCAATGTGAGGCTTTTTTCAACCACTTGGACACACCTCTCCAGGCCTAAATAATTGTTTTCCTATTTATTATTTATTTATTTATCTATTTATTTATTTGTTTTTTTTTTGAGGTAGGGTCTTGCTCTAGCCCAGGCTGACCTCAAGTTCACTATGTAGTCTCAGGGTGGCCTTGAACTCACAGAGATCCTCCTACCTCTGTCTTCTGAGTACTGGGGTTATGACCAACTGTTATCTTAAAATGATGTATTAAGCTTTAAATTAGGGAAGTTGTCTTCCCATCTCTTTATTTCTAATTATAAATAAAGACCATACCTTATTTTCATTCTACATAATAACATATGATAATATATGCATTTATAAGGTTTTGTTAGTCTCAGAACTCTCTATTCATCCCTTTTTCTCTCCCCTACCACCTGGCCAGGCTCGAATTCTGGGACTCCAGGACTGCCTCCTGGTGGGGTGATTTCAACTACCTCTGGCCTAAAAGGACAGAAGACCACCTTCCCATGGCTTCTACCTCTGCTCACCCTCCAGGCAGCGTCTCTCCTCCACAAACCTTCTTCCTGATGCTCAGTGGCTCTCTCTTTGACTCTTCAGTTTCTGGTGTGATCTCCCCTTTCTCCCCTTTTTTCCTCTCCCTTCCTACTCAATCTCTCTCTCTCTCTCTCTCTCTCTCTCTCTCTCTCTCTCTCTCTCTCTCTCTCTCTCTCGCTCTCTCTCTCTCTCTCTCCTCCATCCTTCCCTCATACAATAAAGGCTTAGATCTCAGAAACTGTCTATCTTGGTCATCCATTATAACCAAACCCTCTTAGAATCTAACAGTTTTGCCTTTTGTTTGGCTGGGTGTGGGGGGGGGGTTATTTCCTTCTTTTCAATTTTAAGTAAACACCTGTCATGGTTTGATCCAGGTGTCCCCCACAAACAAATGAATGTGTTTTGGGATCCTCAGCTGATGTCAGTTTGGACTGTACAAACTCGTTGGAGCTGTGTTGTTGGGGGCGAGCTTTTGGAGGTTATAAGCCAGCTTCCCCTTGCCAGTGTTTGGCACACCTTCCTGCTGCCGTTTCTAGTGCTGTGGCGGAGGTGATGTCCACCCCACTGCTCATGCCATCATTTTCCCTGCCAGGATGGAGTCTCCCCTTGAGTCTGTAAGCCAAATAAACCCATTCCTTCACAAGCCACTTTTGTTTGGGTTCTTTCTGAGCAGCAACTAGAAAGGTGACCACAACAGTTTGGTATCAGAAGTGGGGTCATCTGTTGCTGCTGGAACCCTGATCCTGTGGCTTTGAAAGAGATGCCTCAGAATGCTGTGAGCACAGCTTCATGGAAGAACTATGGACTGTGAGGTTTGGCTTACTAGGGTGAGAAAGAACTTGGTCAGGACTGTGCCAGAAGCAGCTTGCATGACAGGCTTGCTGCATTCTGCCTGCCTGTGTCCTGGAAACCTGTGCAGGGTTGTTTTACGTAAAGATGGACTGGTGTGAGCAGATGGAGATGGCACAGAAAGAAAGATCTTTGGGTCGAAACTGCTGCCTGTTCACCTTCAATTGTTTGAGAGATTAATTACAACCATTGAATTTGGGCCAGCTGGTCTGCATTGGAACAACAGGAAGAATGCGGACTCTTTGAAGTAAGGGGCCTGAATGCTTTGTTCTCCCCGCCCCCCCATTAACAAATTGGTAGTCCACCTGGTTCTGTGGTGTATAACAAATGCAAGAAGAGAGGGTCATTGGATTTGCAACATAGTTTTGTTTTTGAAAAATGGCCATTGGTGTGTGAAGCAGGTGTGCTAGGTTGCCTGCATGGAGCCATGAGGATGAACTGTGGGTTGCAATGGAGACCCAGTGAATTCCAGGACTATGGGTGGGTGCCAAGGTGAGCTGCCAGCACTGGTGAAGTTTTCCCCCAACTGTGAGTAGCTGAGCTGGAGGGGCGGAATTGATCTCTAAGAGACTTGTTAGAATCATTGAACTTGGAGTTAGAGATTGATGGTGCCCTGCTTGTTTTAAATCTTGTATTGGTTCATTCTGTGTTTGCTGTGCCTCATGTTTTGCACTGTGAATGTTCTGTGCCATTACGGGTTTATTTTTGGTATTATGGCTCAGTTGAAAGCTGTGGGGACTTAAGAGTTGAGCTGAACACATTGTATTTATATCACATATAATTATTGGTTTGTGGGGGGCAGGGGCAGACTGTCATGGTTTGATCAGGTGTCCCCCACAAACAAATGAATGTGTTTTGGGTAATGGATCACCTTTCAATGAATAAGGAAAACTGCGTTTCAATACTTGATCCTAACTGAGTCTGACAGTTTAAATGTGGCAAAAAGTAGTATTTATTGAGATGGTCTTCCACTTATTACCCACACATAAGAAAGATGATAATTAAATTTTATATTAATTAACTTTTCTTTGGTGTATTTTCTAGTAACTTTTTAAATCTAAAAGTTGATCTAGTTATTTTATGCTTGGGAGGTTTCTCAACAAAATTGGAAATAGGGATTGATGAAGAAAGAGTGATATCTATTAAGTACATAACTATATGTCAAGCCACACTTGAGAAATTCCAAGATGTATGAGTGAACTCAAACCTCAATTTAAGTATGGAAGGATTCATTTGGCTATTGGCTTCAGAGTTTTGCTCCATCATGGCAGAGCCGAGCATCTTACATCATGGCGGGCAGGAAACAGGGAGAGACCACCTGGCTTTCTTCTCTTTCCCCTTTTTATTCCTGAGCAAGAATGATACCTCTAGACCACAGGCCACCCCCACCCCCTTCATTGCATCTGTGCCTTCATCTTACACTATAATGCTATGCACATTCATGGAAAGTCTCCATCTTTTCATTAATCCTCTCTGAAAACACTCTCACAGATGCACCCAAGCTGTGATTTACTAATCTAATAACATTTCAATAGAGTGAAGTTGTAATCAAAATTAGCCATTACTACAGAGAGTCTTCAATTTTAAGGAATAAGAATAGGACATGAATGTCTTCTTAAAAGTATAGATTCAGTGGCTAATCAATAGTCCAAAGATAGCATTGTGAATCTAAAAGGCCAATAAGCTTCACAGGTGAATTTTACCCAAATAATCATTTGCTCACCATTGTATCAGCACCATGCTGATACAAACAAGCCTAAATGGGCTTATGTTGGAGACTACTTCCATAGCAGGTGTACAGGGGACATCTGGACTATGCCTTTTTGTCGTGCAAAAGCAGGAGGACAGGGGTAAGCTATCCTCAGGTGAACTGCTGACCCCAAGCAATGGATCAAACCCAAAAGTTTCTCAATGTTTTGCACATATAAGTCACACTGTTTATCACACTGTTTTCTGAATTAAGTTTAAGTTCCAAGGCTCTTGTTTTTTGGTCATAAAGCTCTTGCTTTTGCTCTTGTTTAAGTTCTTACTCAATCCCCAATGTATACTAACATAGAAAGGAAGACACTATATCTTAATATAATTTTCACATGTAAGGTTATTAATAATTTCCTTATATGCTTTTTAATAAAAGCACTGTGCTGGGGCTGAGAGGCAGAGGCATTACCTTGTAATATCCTCTTCCCAGCAGATCTTTCTGCTCCAAGTCTGATGTGCCTTCAATGAACTGGGACCCACTTTCATTTTCTTGTGCTGTCTGGGGCAAGCTTGCACATAAACTTGTGCCTAGGAGTAACCTAAATTAATAGTAAGAATCTAATAAGTAAGAATCTCTAATCTAAAAGATCTGGACAATTCTATTGAGGAGTGATTCCATGGTCCTGGAGTCTCTTAACCAAAGCTCTTTCTTTTAGCACATACTATTGTATGACTAGGGTCTCTCATCTCCTCTATGACCAGTGTTGCTCATGTCCGCTAATTCTTTTCTTTTCTTAGAACATCCTCACTCCATCCTCTACCAATTTTCTTAGTTAACTCCAAATCTGCCTTTCTTCTTATTTAGTGAAGATCTAAAAAAATTGTCATAAAATCCCTAGATAAACGGGCTTTATCACATATAAGGTTTTACATTTCACTAATTTACTTTGCATATATTTATCACATATAAGGCTTTACATTTCACTAATTTACTTTGCACATATTCCTTGATGAGAGTCCACCTTATGCATTCAACCATTACTATATCTCTAGCACACAGAACAGTAACTAATGCATTCATTCATTCATTCATTCTTTCATCCATTCATTCATTTAATCACCTAGCACTAGCAATAGAATGGGAGATGGGGTACTTGTGCTCTGAAACTAAGAATGAGGGCCAATACAATGAACATCTCTGAATAAATTAATAATAATTTGTGGATAATGTGGCATTGTGAAGAGTGGATTGCTGAGGATTTTGGACTTAGACCCCATTAACACTATTTAGAACTCAGATTTAGTTCAGTCATTCTCTTATTCTCTCTCCCTCTTTCTCCTTTCTGAGCATGGCAAGAGGTGAGTTGCCTTCATGGCTGAGTTTTAGGCTAGCTGACCACCTCTGTGTCTCACTCCTCCTACATTTAATCAATCTCCTTTCATTCCCCAAGTCTCTCTTCTGCCCCTATTCTCACAACAACACTCCTTTTCTTTCCACATCGAGCTGTGACCGACCTCACTGCATCACCTAGGACTCACGGCCCTTTGCCAAGACTCTTCTGAACTCTTTCTTGAATTGTCTTTCTTGGATAAGGTGGCCTGTAGTCTGTGGTTCCCTCAGCACAGGCAGCTGATGGGAAGTCAGAGCTAGAGAAGCCTCTCAGGTGCATTTCACTCACATCATACTACAGTACATTGAATCCTGGGATACAGTTCATAGCATTCAGCAACACTAAATGGCACTGTTATGCATTTGCTGCTCTAAAATGTCCACATCTGTCTTATTGGGGGGGAGGGGTATCTTGGTCTGTCACTAGCATAATGAGAGCTAAATAAGTTCAGGTTCAATATGAAACATAGAATAATTTATTCTGATTAATGTTTTTCCTGATTTGCTGTGCATGCCTTAGGAGGAACTACAAGCATTGAGAAACCTAGGACTGTCCCACTGTGTGGTGAAGAACCCTTAGAATAAAGACACTTAGTTATAAGCACACACGAATCAGAACCCCCACCAAGCCTTCATTGGAAGACTCCACTTAACATTGCATTGTTACTACTTGGCGTTAATGGTAGAAATAAATGCAAGACTCAGGGAACTCTAAGGAAGAGGGAGCAGAAAGATTGTAAGAGCCATGGTGTGTGGGAATATATCCACAGGCATTTACCCCTCCCCATTAACTGTCTGCTGCTCATACAACTCAGAGCCCTCCATCCCAAGGAGCATCCCAGCAATCCCACTGAGGAGGGCCCTCAGTGGAATGGGGACAGGGAGGAGGGAAACGGTGGTACCAACAGATGAACTGCACATACAAAATTTTTACTAAGTAAATAAATGAATAAATAAAAAGAAATAAATGCCAGGTGAAGAAGGCTAGAGGACAGAATTAACACACACACACACAGCACGTATAAATGAACACCTCTTTGTGTATCTAAAATACAAGCTTGGACTGGGGAGATGTCTCTGTGGTTAAAGGCTCTTGCTCTACAAGCCTGACAGCCGTAGTTCAGATCCCCAGCACCTACATAAAGCTAGACACAAAGTGGAGCAGTGTCTGTAAGGCTAACATGCCTACAGCCATTGAAGACAGAGTCAGAGAATTCAGACGCTCAGGGGCCAGCTAACCCTGCCTTCCCTGTGGCAAACCAGAGACCATGTCTTCACAAGCTGAAAGGAAAAGGACAC
The DNA here is from genome assembly GCA_004024765.1 of Zapus hudsonius. Lineage (NCBI taxonomy): Eukaryota > Metazoa > Chordata > Mammalia > Rodentia > Dipodidae > Zapus > Zapus hudsonius. The sequence goes on from PVHP010003689.1 coordinate 44,628, forward strand.
CTCGAGTTTGTCCAATGACTTCTCCACATGCACCCACACACCCATATATACATCACATACACACATATAAAAATACAACCTAATAATAGGAAAAAAATCAACACCTAGCTTTGCAAACAAGACTTCATCTTGTGCTTTCAAAGAACTAATGTTTATCTAATCGAATGGTTTTAATGCCATCTTTGTCAGAATACATAATGTCTAATTAACTATAATCTGCATGTGCTGAGGATCTTTATTTTAACGTTAGATTTCCAATAAGTAACTTTTTTTTTCAGATATAACTATTCTACAAAACACGGCTCATGTAAATAAGATTGGGCTTGAAAGCTTAATTAAAGATTGCAATGCCTTTCCAGGGTTAGAGTATGTCCAATTAAAATGAGTTGCAGTTTGATTAATTGATTCTGGATGTTTGTGCTGAGCTATTATGTTTGGAACTATCTTCCAATTAATTTTCTATCAATTTACTTGCCATGCTATATCAGACATAATGAATTCCGGAACTTCACAAACACTGAGTATCTTGTGCAGCAAATGCTTAACTTTTCCATGTGATTGAATTTTAACTGACTCTGTCCACCTACATGACAATATTGAGGTCTTGCACTGAAATAAATGGGCTAGGTGCTGAGTGAGGACGAAATTAGGCTGAACCTATCAGCCCTATTCTTTCATCACATTCGTGACTCAGGAACTTAGTCTAAATGACAGATGTTATTGTCACAGAATTGGATCTGGTTCTATCTTATGCCAATTTCCCACTACTATTGTGGCAGAAAGACCTTTGAGATTAAACTTTGATTTTTTTTTGTTAAAAGCAAGTGCTTGGATATTACTGAAGATTAATTTGGAGCAACTTCATAATCACCCCCAAGAGCCTTCAAGAAAGAAAAAAATCATGATTCTTACATTTCCCTTTAAAACTCAAGATTACAGAAACTTACCTGGCAAAGTCAAGAGGTAGATAAAGTCAAGTCAGGCAACATTCCCACACCAGGCAAGGGTAGAAAAGCAGTAGGGCATGCAGGCTGGCCTAGAACCATGCTAAGAGATTAGCCTTCAGTATATATTGAGCCAATCCCTCTGTAGCCATCCTGAAGAAGGATACCCTTGCAGAAATATTAATGTGAGCTGAAACAGTTTTTCAAACTGAAAGCTGAGCTTTAAATTTGACCATGCAATGTTCTTCATTGTATAAAGACCTGGAAGCAGGGGGGAGAAAGAGGACAATTCTCTCTCATGTTCAAAGAACTATTATGGTTGAAAGAAGCAGCTGGTTTAAGCGATATAGTCATAGAATTTTCTGTCCCTCTTCCTTGAGCCAAACCTAGTGATGAAATCAAGGGCCAGTGGTTATAATCTTAGGGAAGGGTGTGTCCCTTTGGGCTTCTGAAATGTACACTCAGGAGTTCTTAAGCTAATCATGAAAAGCATACCCCTATAAAGGAAGAAGATGATAATTAAAACAAATGATATGCTCACATTAAAGAGAAATATGACCTTTGTTGTACTGAATGGGTAATGAGGGAACACATTGACTACAAAAGAAAATTAGACTGAAATAAAAATTATTCAAACATAAGGCTATTTGATATTCCTTTATCATGGGTATAATTTAACATATCAAACACTGAAAATTTATAAAAAAGAAAAAATCTAAAATACTTATAATTAAGTATTTCTATTCATCAAGACATGCTTAGCAACGTAAAACAGAAAAATCATAAGGAGCTAGAAGATATTTGATCAGAAGGAGCTAGAAGATATTTGGAATAAACATATAACAAATACATATATATATAATTTATTCTAAATTGATTTTTTTCAATAGAGAATTGGCAACAAATTTGAATGGTCAACTCATACAATAGGATAGCGATATGGTCATATCACACAATATGCTCATATATATACTCCTGTTCTATAGCAGTTACTTCTGAATAGAAATATTTCCTCCTAAAGCACAGAGGAAGTTGAGGTCAAGAGATCTGGGAGAGCTGAACTTAGAAGGTCAAATGATGACTCTCCAAGGTTATAGGAATGATAAAATACTATTGAAGGACGGACATTGACTAATGTTTATTTGCAATTGAAACATTCCCTCCTTGTGAGGAGGAAAAAAGCTCAGGAGACTCAGGAAGTCAACAAGTCTGGGGAAAAGGTTGCAAGACCCCACCCTAAGGTTATATAAACAGAAAACAATTGCTTTGGGAGAAATTCTCTGATTGAGCAACCTTCAAGTCATGTAGTGTGCTCAGGACTCTGACTTGCTAAGCTGCCTGCAGGTTGTGCAGTGAGCCCAGGGATGCAGCTTCTGTGAGGCATCTCCTATGCTGGAGTGGGCTTTTTGGTGATGCAATTGCCTTTGTGCCATCCACTGCTCCTGGGAGTAACCCCAATAAACTCATTGGTGTACCAAAGCTGGCTTAGGCACAATCATACTTTGGTCTGTCATGTGAGCCCCATCTGGGGTAGATAGACATGTGTTCATGTCTCCCTAGAGGAAAAGTTTCTTGTGCCCAACAGAATACATGTTCACACATACTCTTTTGCAAAGCACAAATACATATTGTATTTGTAATATACAATAATAAATTAGTAAATAAATATATTTTTGTAGTGGTACTGTTAATATCCCGAAAGATTCCAGGGCTACCCCTGTATAGCCTGTAGCTTCTACTTGCTTAGCGATCAGTATCAACCCTTGCATATGGCATTTAGAAAATGTTCACTCTAGATATTCAATATATATTTGCTGATTGGATGCAATTCAAATGCAGCATAAATGACTTGTGACTAGGTCAGGGGTCCTTACTTTTCCTGGTTCTAGTCACACAATTTTGAAATGGACTTTTAACTCATGTGAAAACTTGTCAGTGAAAGAATTTAGACAGGAAACAAAAATTGCAGAGCTGGTTGAATGAAAATCAATTCAAGGCTAATTTAAGAAGCTTCTAGGGAAAAATGCTGAGTTTACAAACCAAAATAGAAAATGACCACTGTCACATTTCAGTTTAAAGAAATGATTGATTCGTTGCTCTCCATCATTTCCGTGGTTAGAGAATGTTTGTGAGTGCATGAGAACAGCAGAGACTGTGTACATTGAGTCCTTAATGTTATTCCAAGGTCAAGGGCATAGGTTCAACATACTGATCAGCATCACAACTCTAAAATTGTTTTCCAAAGCAATAGATAGCAGTGACAAAGTTTAAAATAAGTCATAAAGCATGTGTGCGTGCGTGCACGTGCGTGTGTGCTTGCACATCACCCCTCCCCCCCACATGCACAGCAAAGTAAAAAATCATGCCAAAGATCTGATGCCATAAACAAGAATAAGGAGAGAGACAAGAGCTGGGAATATGGCTCTATGTGTAAAAAAATGCTTTCTGAACAAGCCTGATTACCTAAATATAAGTCCCTAGAACTCACATAAAATCAGACACAAGTAACCCAGGCTTCTATAGTCCTACTATGCCTATGGCAATGGAAGGTGGAATCAAGTCAATCCCAAACTTATAGTCTGGCTAGTTTGGAAGTGATTCCAGTTACAAAATTAAAGATAAATCCTGTTTCAAACAAAGTGGAAAATGAAAACAGACACCATGAAGCCAGGCTCTCCTCTAACCTCCACGAATACACCATGACACACGCACGCCCATACATACACAGAACACACACACACACACACACACACACACACACACACACACACACACAAAATACATTTTAATGGATAAAGATGAACTGAGACCTAGCTTGACAGTTGAGCACTTGCCCAGCATGCACAAGGCCCTGGGTTCAATTTCTGACACTAAAAACAAATAAATTACATAGCTAGAATATGAATACAAGGTGAAATATCTATTTTGTGTCTCTAGGTATAAAGTGCATGGGTGGTGTATTTGATGTGTGGTGTATGTATGTGTGTATGAAGGTGTGTACATCCCATGTGTATGTGTGCAGAGGCCAGAGGAGAATGCCAAGTGTCCTGTTCTTATTGCTCATCGGCACACTTCAGATGACAAGTCCTCTTCCTCAACCCAAAGCTGCTGTCCATTAGCAAATCCTAGAAATTCTGCCCCTTATCCCACCATGGGCTGGGGTTAAGAGGAGCATGGCCATACCCAGCTTTGTACATGGGTTCTGGGGAATGTGGTTTCTGCTCTGATGGGAGCCCTCATGTTTAAGTGGCAAGCACTCTGAATCTGAGCAATCTCCCCAGCCCATCACATCATTTTCAGTATGAATGGAAATGTGATGTGATGATACCATATGATATAATGCTTGGGATAATTTAATGGGAAGAATCATTCATTGCATTTGCATTCTTGTTTCCAATCTGATTATCACATTACAGAGCTGTTGACTTTTCCCACTTACTATTATAAGAATTTCATGATTACGTCTCCTCCTTCACTGTGCATTGATTTCTAAAATAAGATTAGGTGAAGAGATCTGTTGCAGTTATCTTTCCATTTCTAAGACAAAGCAGCCAACCCAAAGCAGCTTATGGGAGAAACATTTTAATTCTTGTTTACAGTCACAGAGGATGATTCATATATATTCTTATATATTTTCAAGCAAAGAGAGAAGGAGAGAGAATGGGCATGCCAGGGCCTCTAGCTGCTACAATGGAACTCCAGATGCATCCACCACTTTGTGCATTTGGCTTTATGTGGTTACTGGGGAATTGAACCCAGGTCGTTAGGCTTTGAAAGCAAGCACCTTAACAACTGAGCCATCTTTCCAGCCCAAGAGGATGCTTCTTGATGGCAGGGGAAAGCATAGCATGAGCAGATGCTGGATATCACCTTTGCCATAACAGGTGGAAAACAGCAGCATGAGAGGGAGCCAAGCTGCGATGCCCCTAAGCCCGCTTCTAAGAATCTACCTCCTCTAGGAAGACTTCACATCTCAAGCTGTCATCAGCTGGGGATGAAGCATTCAGAACATATGAGTCTATGGGGGATATCTGATGTAAATTACCACAATAACTGTTCTGAGATTTGTAAATATTGGGATTGTTAAAACCCTTTGCTCATGTCTTGACCCTAGATGACTCCTTGTTCTTAAGAGTTTCCTTTCCACTTGCCATACAGAACTGCTGCCCAGAGAATCACAGTTTTTAAAACATAGATTCTGTTTTAATTTTACTGATTTTCATAGGAAATAGAAATATTAGTCTTGCCTTAAAATTCCTCTCTGTGCTGTGAGCAAACTCTGACCTTCACTGGCAGGTGCAGAGTTGAGAAAATTGAGGAAATACACTGATTTCTTTTAATGCTATCTCATTGCACTGGCCACTTCTGATATGTTATCAAGACTATTTACATTCATAAAATAAAATTTCAATAAAAATGCAAATCTAATAAACATTGTCAGCATTCTGGTCAGTGAAACAGAGGATATAGCATGTCAAAATTAACATATATTCAAATATGTGCAACATTTTGGTTTTATGTACATGTTCAAGATAGCATCTCAAACATACTTTGTAACCTATTAAAATTTCTAATATCTCATATTTGTGGTATTATAAGCCAGCTATATTTGTTACTTAATATATTCCACAGTAACTTATTGCTAAATTTGTTTCATATTAAAAAGATGCATCTTTGCACCTAAATAATGCAATTTTAAACCAACCTCTCTTAAACTAAGCTTGAATTAGACTTTCAGTTTTCCATGTGCTTTTATATAAATTTGATTATTGGTAGCAGTAGTAGTACTCTCTACATTTAAAACATTTTATTTAAAATGAAGTCATGCCAAAAACTGTCCACTCAATTTACACACTCATGCTAACTTCACTCATTTGTTCCTATACCCAAATATAAATGATAGCAATTACATATACTGGAAAACACTGATTGGTCATAATTATTCTTAAAATGGGCAAATGAGCTACAGATTAATCTCCTGAACTTATGAGCAAGGGAGATTAAATTGCCCTTTAAAATTTCAACCAGAAAATCAATTACATTGTACAAATGCAGAGATTTCCAGCCACCCATGGAATCACGGACTCTGAGAAGGGAATAACACTTCAATCTCACATATGTGTGAGTATGGGAAGCAACATTTGCCAAGCAAGTGTTCTTTTCACATATGACAGGTGTTGCACAGGATCTGGGAATGGAGACACTGGGCTTCCTAGTGAACACAGGATAATGGGGTAGGTGGAATTTGCTGAGGAAGAGGAAATGGGTGAGATATTTTCTCTGGCTGGTAAAAAAAAAGAAAAAAGATTTTAAGGCTGCCTGCAGTTTGGTGAGTATACTGCTTGTGTGTGTTATCTAGATGTAGGAACAGGGAACAGCTTTAATCACTGCTATAAACTAAGATGAAGGAGGAAAACAAGAGACGTTAACTTTACAGACTAGGAAGTAATGTGAGGAGGCCAGAAACCTATAAAGAAGCACCTTACTTTCAAGGATATCATCATGTGTAAGTCATAGAACATCAGTGGCAATAACCAGTTTGTTTGCAAGGTTTTCTCCTTATTCCTGAGACCTCTAAAACTCAGTCCGGTGCCTGTGAACATGTTCCTCAGACAGGGAAATCTTTTCATAGTTTTCAGGGTTCTTCTCTTATAACTTTCTCGGCCTCAAGTGTTAAGGTCTCAGGAAGCAGTTTCTTGCGTCCCTACTTCGCACAGAAGCATGCACTACTTACCCTCATTGTCCCTCATTGCCCTGTTTGGACTTTTTTATCCCTTCATTTATTTATTTTTACTCCACTCCCTTTATCCCTGTCAAAATGTACAAAAACATGCATACACACACACACACACACACACACACACACACACACACACACACCTAGACACAGTGTTTTTGTTTAATTTCCTTTCTCTCTCTTGTCTCTGCCACTGAAGTATAGTCTTAGGAAGGCAAATAACTTTTTGGTCATAGTAAGTGCTTCGTTAAATTGGCTCTAATTACTATGATCTTTTGCTAGTCTGGCCCCCACTGTGCTCTAATTCAGTGTAACCATAACCTTTTTCATTATAATTTGTCTTTCATGGAGTCTGCATATGAGGCAAAAAATCTTTTATCTGCAATTTTAAAAAATAAAAGAAACATTGTGATTTGTTTGATGATAGTAATGCTGTAAATTTATGGATTATGTCTTATGTGCACTGTTTTATTCACTTGAAACAGAGTGTGCCACGTGGTGGTAGTGGTGAACGATTAAAGCAAGCCACTGAGGTAAACCCTGACTACCAGAAATGGTTATATCCAAGACTGCAGGGTGGTTTGATGGCTTTTCCTCCTGCATCACCACACTGCGTCATGTTCATTTAATCCCATTTGTAAGGAAGAATGAATATCTCTGCCCACAGAGATGTAACTTTTTGTGACAGATCTTTCTCCTGCCTTTTCTTTTTGATTTGTACCCACTCTGACTTAAGCATAATCAAGATTTCCTTTTCGAAAAACAATTTCCAATGTTACTGTCACTCTTACATCTGAACACATATGGAGATGTCAAAGGCCCGACTAATTGTCTCAATAAAGATGAAATCTCTTCCATCCTTATTCAAATTATTGCACATGATTGATGGCAAAAGACCCAAGTCTGTTCTAACGCAGGTTTCTGATGTCATAGGATACTTCATTACAGCCACCTGAAATCAAATTAAGGCCAGAAATCCTATCAGATACAATAGATGGTGACTCCATCTCTATGAAGCTGAAATTCATTCCAAGGATGAAAGGTCACCTACAGGCAAACTGCAGCATATTTCACTGAAAAATTCGAGGACAATTTCAGCCTTCTCAATTTCCAAGAATAGTAAAGCTATTTCCAAGCTACTGACAGATTTTAAATTGCCATACCTTTTGTTGTGACCATCTCTCATTTTTTGGAATTCAAGAAATATCTATGTCAATTTCCTGACTGAGCTTCTACTCTGGTATTAAGAGAAAAGTTATATATTTTTTTCTCAAGTGTTCTTTATTCTGTCTAGACCTTTAAATAAGCCAGCTGAGTGGTCACAGAGTCATGATTTGAATGCACACGAGAGGACCTTAGTTACAGAAGCTATGCATCAGTGTTTTTTTTTTTCAGTAAGAGACTGAATAGTGAAAATAATTGGTACATAAATTTAACAGAAGTCCTAAATATGTGTTTGTCAAATATGTCACAAGACAGTTTCATCCCTTGCAGTAAGAGAGTGTTAATGAGATTGTTAGGCAAAAGAAGATATACTTGAAGAAGCTGCTGAATTCTGAACTAAATATAGCTATGAAAGATGTCTGGGATATAATTTCTGCTCATTCATCTCTTATCCTGATTCATGGCATCTCTATGTCTTTATTTACATTAAAATGTATGAGCAGGAATCAAATAAGATTGATCATTCTTTGAACTTCATGATCCTTAAGTTCTGCGAAATAATTAACAAAATGCAAACAAAACAAACACATCCAGAAAACATCCCCTACCTAGAGTGTAAATGCCAAGCAAACACATCTAGGCAATAAAGGAACACTAAGAGAACATTCTAATGTGAACTATCAGAACAGTGGGCAAAGGGAAGGAAACTAGCATCAGAACTGGCAAAGCTGAGGAAGCCTTCACTCCATTTCCTTTGCCTCTTCCTATCATTGGCCTGTTTTTGATGCAGGGTGTATGGGGCGGGGAGGATCACTGGTTGGCACTAGCTGGTATTACAAGAGGGTTTTTTTTCAATTCTGGGAAGAAAGATAAACATTCCCAACAGCAAACCACAATCAAAAAGCCAAATAGAGCCCATCATGTAATCTGTAACATTAAGAATGAAAAGATGCAAACTTAGAAATTGGTTGCATATGAATTTGAGTCCCTTCAAGTAGGTGGATTTAGGAAAGTAAGCCAAGTCCCTCAGGTCAGTTATCACTTCTATGGAGTAAGGGAAAATCCACCTGTGGTGCAGGCTGGTTCTGAGGAAGGAACAGAACACCAGGCACGGATTAGAACATGAGTTCTCAGTAGTGACTTGTTACTGCTGTTCAGTGCCTTTGTCTTTGTCATCATGGCTGAGAAGGTGAACTCACCCACAAAGAGCTGACTGTTGAGCTGTAAAAGGACATGTCCATCCGTGGGAGCAGCTTTTATCTTTGGTGGGAGCTGATCCACCTGAATGGATGCCTCTTTCATGTTCCTTTCAACTCTGACATGATGCCACTGGTTGTCATTGAAGTGGGTGGGAGACTGCACGGAGATTTCAAAAGGCCCGTTCCCCACATCAAATGAAAAGGTCACCGTTGTGGGAGCTGCAGATAAAAGACAGGAAGGTCGTTCAGGTGCGTTCATGTGCCATGAAGCTGAGTATCAACACCACGTAGCCCTCACTAGACATAGGACTGGAATTGTAGGGTAGGAACCAATAACAACCCTATAAGCATAGGTCCTGTGGTGTGGGATGAGATGGTAAAGATCATCTTTTTTCATAAAAATGGTAGATTTGGGGCTCAGTTGATAAAGTGCTTCCACTGCACACATGGTGATCCGAGTTCCATACCCAGAACTCATTAGAAAGCCAGGTGTGGTGGCAAATGCTTGTAATCCCAGCCCTGGGGAGGCAGAGACAAGAGAGTTCCTGGGGTTTGTTGGCCTGCCAGTCTTGCCTAATTGGTCTAAAGATCCAGGCTCAAGAAATAAACAGATAGCCAGACTTCCTGAGGATGGACACTCAAGAATATTCTCTGGACTACACACACACACACACACACACACACACACACACACACACACACACACACACAAAAGACATATATTTTAAGAAATCCATCCTCCACAATAATATTTTTATTAATAAACAGCAAAGATATGACACAAACCTAGTAACTGTCATTGTTTATATAAAATAATTGTTTCAGTGACTCAAAGTTTATGTAATTACAGCATGTAATTTGTGTTTGATATAATGATATTAATAGAAGCCTATGAATATATGAATGCATTGAGTGGTTCATTAAGTGACTTTGTAATTAAGTGATTTATTTTGTGGTTAACAGAAAGTTATCTTAGATTTTAATCATTTAACTTGAAACTCTTCTTTAATTGTTACTAAATATACCAATAATATTTTTTCTAAATTATCATTTGTTTGTTAAATATCAAGCTTCCTTCTTTCGATAAAGAATATGACAATAGTAGGATTGTTCCAAATGGACCCATGAAATGAGTTAGTAAAGTAGGAACCTGAGTTCCTTAAAAGTCAAGGGAAATGACTACTAATGGTTGTGACCCATTGACTTCTCTGGAAAAGACACTTACAGCGGAGTTCTATCCGAATAAAATCGGTAATTCCCAGATTCTCTAAAAACACTCCGGACAGAGCAGTAGTCTTAAAAAAGAAAGATACATCAGCACTAAGTTCTCCGTGAAAAGTGGGGAAATGAAGGTATGAAGCCTCAGTATTGAAGGAAGCTGCATTCCAAAATGACCCTGTATTCAAAAAAGAAGAAAAGAATTCAAAACAAAGACAAATTTATAGCATACAATAAACGCTGGAACAGTAATTATACTTTCTATTTTTAGCATTTTTTACTACTTACAATTATACAAAACTGCTTCCTTTGTTGCTATCAACTATGTATATTTAAGGCATAGAAAAAATGAGAGACTTCACATGAATAAAATTCTGAATTCTTTCCAACAGCAAACAGGAATGCTTGCTGCAGAAATTATCAAAATATAATCAAACATCCTCATACAAAATACTATCTTCTGCCAAAGCAATATTTGAAGGATCTGTTAAATCTTGATTAATTACTTCATTTTTATACTGAAAATACAAATATCTACTTTCTTTAACTAATAAAATCTCCAAAAGTTGACAGATTGTGTTATATGATAAACACTTCATGGAGTTACACACTCAGCTATTTCCATTAATGGCCTTCCAGTGTTTTACACTGAGATTGGCAATCTCAGTGTTCAAATGTAACTAAAGACCAAAATGCATTAACACTATGCTACATAGATATGTCTATAAAAATAGTTTCTTCATTCAAAATCATCCCTTAAATGCTTATTAGGGCAAACTAGATGAAAAGAATTTTCAGAATATTTACAGATACTCAGAATAGATGGAGAAGGTTTCAGCATTTGGGATATAAATTTAGAAATCTAAAAAAATAATCGTGTCAAGTTAACTATAATTGCTGTCCAAATACAACTTTTCATCCTCGTGTTCTTTTGAAGATGTCGGTAAGTTTTCTTTTGAAGACAATAGTGTGTGTGTGTTACATGGACAGAACTATGGAAATCAAACATAAATGCAAAGACAGGGCTGACAGCAGAGAAATCCAGCTGGATATATGTAGTTGATGAGGAGAATTATCAGAGAAATGAGCTATGCATCGCAGCTGCCACCAGCAAGTTCTCGGCACATCAACTAGGAACATACATCTTTCCTTTGAAGCAACTGTCTCCCCACGCCTTCCCCACACTGGATCAAATTCTCCCGTCTAAATTATCCTCCTACAAGAAAGATGTATTGATCCTCTGGAGTCAGAAACAGCAGTCTCAAAGCAACAGTTCGTTATGTTAGCAGAAAGCAGATACCCAGCTAGTTAAAAATCACAAACTAGACTCTGCTCCTACATGCTCCTTAGATTTTAATTCATTTCTCTCTAAATCCTGGGCCAAATAGTACTTACAGCTTATTTTTTCTGTTTTTTTTTTCTGGTGGACTCGATTTAAAAATCCATTTCCCATTGCAAGCAGACAATTTAAAGCTAAATTTATTCCTCTGAAAATCTACTCTGAAGTACCCCCTTCCTAAGTGAAATATATATATATATATATATATATATATATATATATATATATATATATATATATATATATATATATATATATATATATATATGCATTCTGCCAAGCTTAGCCTTTATGCCTTATGTCCTTCTTACAGCTATTATTGCTCTTAAACACTTTGTAGACACTTTGATCTTAGTCTGCGAGAGAATGTGCACAAATGCAAAATGTCAGGTCAGGGATAACAACACAGCTGTGTTCCTTAAAATTCTTACCTGATCTACTTTTAGGAGGAAATTTAGACCTTTCTCTTGAAATGTTATATATAAAATTAAAATAACAGTGTAATTTTAAATTATGGAAAATTATTAAATCAGAGCTTGCATGCTCAGAAAGGGAACATTCCCAATTGCAGGTTTAAGTTATATAATGTCATTATGAAACAACATTTCATTTGTTTCATGTTGAATTATAACTAACCCAATAAAGTTTTCTATTGAAGGCTTCAGGGAACTGGTTGAAACTGAAGAACAATTCTTTGAATTGCTGCTCTCTGCACAATGGATGCATTTATAGTAATGAAAACAATTTTGGGGGGTAGTTAAAGCACTCATACACATATAAATATGCTTTGTTTAGTTAGCAAGCCCTATTCTACAAATTTACAATAGGTAGAAAATGAAGTAAGAACACTTTATGAAATGAAGAAATTGATACTAATTCAAGACAATAATAAAAAAGCCAAGACCAATATTTAATGAAAGAACAACATTGATGGCATCTGTTATCTCAGCCTTCTGTGCCCTTGCAGCTGGAGCATCTGGACAGCCAGAGAGAGAGAGAGCGGGAAGAAGGGAGAGAGAAAGAGAGAGAGAGAGAGAGAGAGAGAGAGAGAGGAGGGTGGGGAAACAAGGAGCAGGAAGAGTGGCGGTCTGCAGCAGCTACAGTAATCCGCAAGTCTTAGCAAGAGGTTTCTTTGAGGAAAGGATAGGAGCTTCCCTAAGCGACTCCAGAAGAGGGTCTGAATACAGTCTCTGTGCTGTATGACGTGTAGTGAAATGAGTAAAACACAGTAAAAACACACGTGACACACATTACTCTAAGTAATAGGAAGCATGCCCAGTCTACAGACTTCTACTCTGCCAGCTGAGCAGTTGATGGGTGCATACTTAGCAATGATTAACAATTAATATATATTATTTAACTAAGTCCAATATAGGTGAGTAGAAATTTGGAATTCCTTTGAAACATCACATTTTATCATTCCACAATGATATAGCATATCGATGTTTGTACTAAAAGTCAGATCTAGGCAGTTATTTACATAGGAGAGGAATATATACAATTATTTGACTTCATATATAAAGTTTTGATGAAGCCCATTAGGAAAACTAGAATATATTATTATGGTAACACTACTTTTTAAAAAATAACTGTTTTTTCAAACTTTTATTTCTCTCATAAATAGAATAACCTTTTGGTTTAAAAAGAACAGACATACAGAGGAAAAAGTAGAAGTAAAATCACACATGGAAAAGTAGAAGTGAAAACACACCAAAGCTGGACAGATGAAGGAATTGAGGTAGCTCCATGATTAGAGCACTCCTTTATAAATAGTCAATTTTAAATATATTTATATATACATACAGATATGTTATAATATAGATAAACATACTATATTTATGTCAGATATGCTGAATGAGGAATATTTTAGCAGCCCAATGCATCCTTAAATATTTATGAACCAGTCAAAACAAGATAGAGAGTATAGATTTATTGACAGAAATAAGTTTTTATGATTAATTACATGTTACATAATTGGAACACAGAAACACAATGTATGGGCTCCATGACTCAGTGGTTCCTGTTTTGAGGACTTTTATCATTGTTTTCAACTATGAACCTCAGTAGAAACTCTTATGTGTAAAATAAAATGGAAAAAAATCTGTCTGGAGATGAGTACAGTTTGTGTGTTGCATCTCAATAGGAAAGAAAGCTGTTCATAGATATTGATACACAGTAAAAATATTGATACACACACATTCATTAAGCCCAATGTGGTTTTTACTTCATATGAACCAGAAGAGAAGTTTCCTTTGTTATCAAAGAATTTTACAATCTTTGAAGATTTTTCTATCATCATCTTTATATTAGTTTTATACAAAACTGTTTTAAAACTAATAGCAAAGGAAAGGCCTATGATTATATTTTAATTGTTCAGGTGCAAACAATTTTATCTTACAAGAGAAAAGAAGGACAGAGTATTGATTCAAGCATCAAGTACTTTTAGTTTAAGAGGATATATAAAAGAGTTAATGAGATTATTAAGGTATATTTATCCTATATTTATCCTTGTGAAAGAGCTGGAAAGGATAAAGAGATATGTTCAGCATTTGAAGAGAGATTCTTGCATGTGTCCCAACTCTTTCAAGTCCTATTTTATTTGGAGCAACCTATATTGAACTGGCAAATTAAAATATTCTAATATGCAAGTCAGAACATATTATAAATTCAAGATACATCTGGTCTACCTAAGATTGATTCCCTCCATTAACACACATAATCATGCAATAAACTTTGAGTCCAGTTATCCATCTGAGAAGAGAAACATCCATCAATAGATCAGTTAGAACCAAATTTAGGTATTCATAAAAAGATGAAATAAAGTCATTCTGGTGGGAGCACAGCAAAATAAACAAGGACCCAATTAATTAAGAGCTTTTCATTGAACACACACTAATGAAAGTAAGACTCCTTTATTCACTTAGTTGCAGTCAAAAGTGATTTGTTATTTATATGATTGTCTATAGCATATGTTAACACTCATTGTTTGAAAATAAAAAAGATCAGAATATCTTTCTGTGTCTGTATACATATATACTTTATAGCAAAGCCATTCTCATTTTTGAATAGTCACTTCTATGCAATGTCCACTAAACTGCACTTGCAATCAGGTATACCATGCTTAGAGAATACTTTTATGTAGTGAATTTGATCAAGTATTACATTGGCCAAGATCATCAAACTTAAGACTAGTAAATTATTCATGATACACTCATTACATAATGACTCCTGTCTATAGGACTTAATTACTCTTTACATGCACCTGAGTATATGTATATACACCTTTAAAAGAACACCCTAAAACACAAGAAAACTAAACACTAGTATGTCTTATCACATAATCATTCGCTAAGGCTTCACACGAGTCCCAAGTTATTAGAGGAGGACTTGAAAATAACTGTTTCCAAGCACACACTGTATTTCTCAACTTTGACTTTCTCTAGCAATGAGCCATTCCGTGACCATTCACCACCACTCATGTTCACCTTCCTGCATCATCCACACTCTGTTCTCTTACAACAGAACTGCTGGGCCTACTGAAAGAATGTCTTGATGGTCTATCAACATAAATGTGCTATTAATATTAATCCTCCCATTTTAGAAACCCGATTCCATGACCTCACATTCTTCCCACAACCAATTTCTCTGTTGTTTAATTACCTACTCTTTCCTATATCTATTCCCATATGAAAATCTCCCCAATATACCCAAATATGCCAATGTTCAGGTCACTAATGCCCTCCGTGTTGCTCAGTTGAATTATTTCAGTTCTCATGTTAGCTAAGCTATCAACACTCAGCACAAATGATTACTGTATCCTCCTGGAAACACTTATTAACCTGGGATGGAGGATGTCCACAGTTCTCTGCCTTTCTTGCTGGTGGCATCATTTCAGTCTTCCCTTCTTCCTCCTCAATGCTTCAACCTATCCATATTGCAATGTCTTGAGACCTTGTCAATACATTTCTCTACCCCCAATAACGCCAGATTTCTATCTTGAGCTTTAAGTATATTGATGGCATATTAACATATGCCTGAAGCCTGAAACTATCCAACTGGTAAATCCACATCTCCATTTGAAGGTCTGATAGCATTTCATATTTAATATGTCTAAAATGGACCTCCTTATATAATGGACCCTTGCAGCCATCTTTCTCATCTCAGCCTTTGGCAGCTCTAGTCTTCTAATTGATTATTAAGTCAAACATCTTAGTGTCTGTTTATATTTTTTTTACTTTAAAAATGTTTTTATTTATTTATGAGAGAAAGAGATTAGTGCCCTAGGGCCTCCTGCCATTGCCAATGAACTTCAGTCATATATGCCACTTTACGTATCTGACTTTATATGGTACTGAGGAATTGAACATGGGTTGTCAGTCTTTGAAAGCAAGTACCTTTAGCCACTGAGCCATTTCTTCATCTCCTTTTTATAATTATTTTCTTTTGCAGCATAATTAGCTCATTAGCAAATTTTATTCTTCACAAACTTCTCACTATAACCATATCACAACCCAACACTGAATGCATGCACTGAACCCTCACGATATCTCGGCTGGGATCATAATTTGTTCTCGCACACAGTATTTCTTTGATCCCACCCTGTCGGTTCTCATTAAACCATAAGTAAGCCATAACATTCCTCTTCTCCAAACTCTCTAGTAGTCCCAAGTCTCATTTAGTTTGAAAGAAAAAGACCTTAAAATCCTTCTTGGTTAGATTCTTATATAACTTCCAGCTTTCTCCCCCATTGCTCATTGTACTCCAGACATTTTGTCCACTTTTTAATTACATGGACATATATCAGCTATATTCCCATCACCTGCAAGATGCTCTGGTCCTTCCACCATCTCAAGTCTCTTTCAAAGACACACACAGCCCTTGCTCCCTGACTGTCCAGATCTTCATGTGAAAGCGTCTCCTCAGTGAGCAATTCATATACAAGCACATTTTAAACTGCCCAT
This sequence comes from Zapus hudsonius, assembly GCA_004024765.1. Lineage (NCBI taxonomy): Eukaryota > Metazoa > Chordata > Mammalia > Rodentia > Dipodidae > Zapus > Zapus hudsonius. Next base: position 61,190 of record PVHP010003689.1, read on the forward strand.
TTCTGCATAGTAATGCTTTTATTTTCTTTATAGTTCTTATTAATGTCAATCATAACATATATTTTACTGTTGATTATTGTCTCTCTCCAAGAAAATGTAAATGCCAAGGATACAGAAAATTTTGTCTATTCTCTTCTCTTCTCTCTATATATGTATGTATGTATTATGTATTTACACACACACACACACACATATATATATATATATATATATATATATATATATATATATATATATATATACATATATACATATATACATACAGAGAAGTCTCATATATTTGTCCAGAGTGCAATATAAGATATAAAGGGATATAAGGAAATAAAATTATGAGATTTCCTTTGTCATTGTAACCATCATAATGCTTACAATAATTTCTATTTGTCTAACATATGTGTATCCCAATAAATCCACTGAAGTGCTTTGTTAAACAAGTGGAAAACAGAAGAAAGGGATGGTAAAATGACAAGATTAAAGAAACATTAGAAAAACTAAAGAAATACAAATGAAGTTTAATAAAATATTGTAAAGCATACCGATTAAAATAAAAGGAATTTCCAAAGAGTAAAAGATTATCAGACATAATGGAGCTAAGAAAATTACATTATCTTATTATCTGTTGAAACTGAATTGATTCTTACTTTTTAAATGGCCTATATGTAGTCTGCCAAATGGAAGAGAAATTAACCAAATCATTAGTCAATATCTTTTTCCAGTCTAAGCATCTAACTTCTGCAAAGTTATTTATTGCCTACATGCACCTTTGATTATTTAATGCATTCTGGGCGGCTGTGATTTCTCAGACAACGATATCAGTCAATGCACACAAAATGAAGAAACCAATTTCAGTGACTCAAGAATTTTTAGAACAAGAAACTTTGAACAATCTGCCCTAACTTTTTGAGTGTGTATAATTTAACCATAAAATGTCAACACAATCACTTGACTGAGAAATATATTAAATAAAATTAGTTGAAAAAATTCAATATCAAACACTCAGGGAGGGGATTCAGAAGACTGCTGACTGGTGAAAGCTGCTTGTTCTGCAAGCCTGCAGAAGAAGGTTTGATCAGGAACTTTCCCAGAAGCCTCTCCTCAGGCCTTCATGCTTACACTGGAAATGGTCTTGACTGCTAAGCAGATCATCTCTCCAGCTCTCAATATTTAACTTTTAAAACCAAACAACATAAAAGGCTGATATAAAGTGGTAGATGTGTCTGTAATAACAACGTGTTTACAATGAAAGAGACAGGAGAATTCTGAAGCTCATGGGTCAGCTAGCGTGGCCTTCCAGCAACTAAACACGAGAACCCATGTTTATCCTCAGACCTCAATATGTATACCTGGCATGTGTGCACACACACATACACCCAAAAAGAAAAAATAATAATTTTTAAATAATTAAAAATAATTTGAACAAGAACAGAAATTTACGTTTTACACCACGTAAATTTTAATAAAAAATATTTCCAAATACACAGCATTGGGACGCATCTTTAATAAATTATAACCCATAAAGATACTTGTTCCTTCTAGCATTAAGACAAAAGCCTGCAAGTTACATTTAAGATAGAACACTAAGTTTGACCATAAATTTCTCCATACTGCCCAATGTCATATAATAAATGAGTACTGTTCACCAATTTCTGAGCAGGAAAAGAATATTAAAAGAACATTCTGCCTATAGTTCTTTTGTTATTTTTAATATATTTTTAATTATTTGAAAGAGAGAGTGAGTGAGAGTGTATGTATGGGCTTGCCAGGGACTCCTCCCCCTATAAACAAATTCCAGACACATGTGCTATTTGGTGCAGCTAGCTTTACCTGGGTACCAGGGAATCCAACTTGTGTTGTCAGGCTTTACAAGCAAACACTTTTAACTGCTAAGCCATTTTTTTGGACCTTCTTTTGTTTTTTAATTTTTGAAATGACAGAAAGATACTCTCAAATTTGAAAGAACTTAGAAAATAAAGAACATAAAAGTCTTTGGGGGAAAATTAAAAACAAAACTTTCTCCAAAATGAACTATAACCAACTAAAAAGGCAATTTAGAATGAGATGTCTACATACCAAGCAGGATAATATGGAAAAACTGGTGGTCACAACACATGACACAAAAATGTATCAGGATATTAAACACAGAATACTATGATTCACAGGTTCTACTCTTAGGTCCACATGAGAAAGATCTGAAAACAAGCATTCACAAAACAAATATGGCTAATCACAGGAATCTTACTTATCATGCTCAAAAAGTGGAGCTAGCACAAATGCCCATCAAACAATGAGTCCATACTTAAAATGGCACTCTATTCATCTGGGGACCAATTGTTTGGTCCTAAAAGTTAAGTACTGAGGACCGGAGAGCGGGCTTAGCAGTCAACATCACTTCTGGTGCAAGCATGAAGGCCTGAGGAGAGGCTTCTGGGAAAGCTGCAGTTCGATCCCCAGGATCCACATAAACAGCTGCCTGTGTCTATGCCTGTCTGTCTACCCAAGAGCCATAGGGGAGCAGAGACCCAAGAATGGCAGGAGCGCAGGAAAGCATAGCAAGAGATTCCAGTGCCATAGCAACAGGCAAAATAATCATGGACACTACATACACATGCCACTGCACCACAGATATTTGTGCATGCACACACCATTACACACACTCACCACTGCAAAACACATATGTGTGCATACACACAAAATTACAGACACACACACCACTGCACCACACATATATGTACACACCATTACACACACACAGCACTGCACCACATATATGTGTACATGCACACACATACCATTACACACATTACTGCACCACACATATGTGTACAAGCACACACAGCACTGGACCACACATATGTGTACATGCACACATATACCATTACACACACCACTGCACCACACATATGTGTACGTGTACACATATGTCATTACACACAGCACTGCACCACACATATGTGCACATGCACACACCATTACACACACACCACTGCACCAGACATGTGTGCATGCACACATATACCTTTACACACACAGCATTGCACCACACATATGTGTACATACACACAAATGCCATTACACACACACCACTGCACCACACATATGTGTGCACACACATGCCATTACACACACACAGCACTGCAACACACATATGTGTACATGCACACATATGCCATTACACACACATACACACACAAGTATTGATACAGGCTTCAACATGGATGAACTTTGGAATGCCCATGAAAATATAAAAGCAGTCACAAAACACACACTGTTTTCATCTACACCAAACAGAATAAGCCATGCTGTCGAGACCAGAAGTGTTGAGACAGGGAAGCTAGGAAATGGTGGATCTCTGACCCATGAAGACAGGCTTATTTTGGAGGGGGAAAAAGAGCTCCCCAACTGACTGTGCAATGGTTGCTCAACTCTGTGTGATACACTGAAATATGATTCAATTGTACACGTTAAAAGGATGGATTACAGGGCACGTGAGTTACATTACAATAAAGCATTTCCCAAGAAAATAAAGCAATTTTAGTTTAAATCAACTGCATTTGTCATAGAATCTTCAAAACACAATTTTCCTCAAGCACAAGCAAATTTAGTAAATACAGCACTCATGGAGTCCTTTTGGAAGGACGGAAAAGGGGAAAACAGCAAGCAGTTGACAAGGGAGCCCAAGAAGAAATTAATCAAAATCGTTCATGAATAGAGATATAGTAGTAATAGGACTACGGGATAGTATTTAAAAATAAACAACACAACATAGAATAGCATAATTAGCAAAAAAAAAAAAGATTAGTAATGAATGTTTTTGCCCCGAAGCTCACAACATTAAAGCAGCCTTAATACTCATCCACCAGGACTCAGGGAACTGACCAGAAGACAGGGTGGAAAGATTGTGAGCACCATGGTGGGGGAGAATATCCAGAGACATGGCACACTTCAGTAACAACACACTTGGGCCAGGAGAACCGGGCTGAATACTAGGCTATCCATGGTCCCCTGCCACAAGGACTGATCCAGATGGCCCACGGAGGAGGATATCCAGCTGACTGGGGATGGGGAGGGGGGGCAATGAGGAATTGGGGATAATAACTCAATGTTGGCCCACTAAACAATGTAACTCATTATGGACAATAAAAAAAGAACAAAACAAAGTAAATGGAGCATAAGCTATTTTCTTCAAGAACTAGAAAGTGGTTCCATTGATACAGAAACTCTATTGAAAGAGTGAACGTAGTGCTGAGTAAATTTTGCTTGTCTGTCAAAACACCTGCACTTCCATGGCTCTCGTAGAGTGAAAAGAAATGGCTCCGGCAGAAACAGAAGTCTTTGTGCTGTTGGATTCTTTTTAGAATTAAAATCAGCCTTTCACTATAATCTAAACTTTCATTAAAATATTTGCGTATCATTTAATTGTTCATATAATCTATAACTTAGTCTTGTTTCTCACCAGTAATTCACAGGCTATGTATAGTTTTCTTTCAATGTATGTGATGGATCATTCTCATTCTTTACAAAGCTGCTACTTATTGATTACCTTTCATGTCATAGTAATGTACTAGGGACCAGGAACACAAAAATAAATGAGCAATGGACTTTGCTCTTGAGGGACTCCAACATAATTAAAAGCCATTTTAGAAATATATCGTTGTAATATGTTCAACATTTTTCTCCAACAGAGGGCAGAAGGTATGTGTCCTCTAGAGATCAGAGAGGAAGGCTTCCTTGTTGAGAGGTTTTAATCAGGCTGTGAAAGGGGTCTGTAAAGTAGCTGGGGAGAATCTCCGAATAGAGAAGTATGAGGAAAAAGGAAGTGGACCTGGATGCTTTTGTCCAAGAATTGTCTTTGTGTTGTAAGAAGCACAGAATTGTGGAAGGTCCCTACATTAGCAGAAGGTCTTTCTGCTAATGTTGTGCAGGAAGTCCTTTAGAAACTGAACCACCTCTCCAGCCCGTTTCTTGTTTTTAGTAAGATGTGTCAAGGGGTCATTTACACAGAATAAACTAGCTTCAGGATTTTGACAATTGTGTACAGACGTAAAACCCTCAACACACCCTTCTTCTCCAGACACTATTTCTTCTGCACCTCTTCCTCAAACTTTCTCACCTGAAGCCCTTGCAACAAAAACCCTTTTCTTTCCTAGGGTTTTGACTTCTCCAGAATATCTGAAAAATGAAATCACTCAAAATATGTTTCCTTTTGCATGGGTTTTTTTTTACTTCCCATAATGCTATATGATTCATGACTCTGTTCATATACACCAAGATTCCTATGTATTCCATTATGCATAGTATGCCACAGTAAAATAGACTGTGTATCCCTTCATGAGTACATTCATGCACATTTGAGTGGTTTTAGTGTCAATAAAGTCATTAAAGGACATTGCACACAGGTTATTTCTTGTGGAAAAATCCCAACAGGGGATTTCTGGTTCATATGATATATGTAAAGTGTTTCAAACACACACAAAAAGTCTGTGAATCAGGGCATGGTGGCTCACACTTATAATCCAGGACTTGGGTAGTTAAGACAGGAGTTCTGTCGAGAATTTGAGGCCAGCCTAAACTACAGTGTGAGCTCTAGGTCAGCCAAAGCTAGACAAAGAGGATAAGAAGAAGGAAGGAAGGAAGGAAGGAAGGAAGGAAGGAAGGAAGGAAGGAAGGAAGGAAGGAAGGAAGGAAGGAAGGAAGGAAGGAAGGAAGGATTTAGGAAGACACGAAGGATGGAAGGATGAATGAAGAGAGGTAGAGAGAGACAGAGAAAGGTAAGGGAGATGAGAGAGGGAGGGACAGGAAAGGAATGACCCACACTAGTCGCAAGCAGCTGTACACTTTACATGTGCAGCACACTGCCTGAAGGTTCCAGGAGTTATGCACCTCAACTGGAACTTATAAATTTTTGGTCGTTTCATTTTGCTCATTCCAAATTGCAGAGTGCTATGTCAATGATGCATTATTTTTGATTCCCCTAATAACTAATGTTGCTGAGTTAAAATTATATTTTGTTCCTATTTTTCAGTGATTCTTATGATTCCAGAACTATGATTTCAAGAGACCATTAATTGGATTTGGAAATGTCAAAACTCAATTAGGCATGAATACGTGGGTCTACATCTAAGCTCTCTATTCTATTCCCTTAATCTATTTGTCTAACTTGGTGTTGATGTTTCACTGTTTTGTTCTATCTACCTATCAATGTGAGGAAACACGTAACAATATCAAGTCATCTGGACCTGTAAATAGGGTCTGTTTTACTTTTACTTTAATTCTTTCCTATTTTTTTTAAATTTTGTTATATTTGCACCCAAGTATTTCATATTGTTAACAATACTGTGAAGTATATTTTAAATCTCATGCATTTTTATTACTAGCATAGAAAAGATTATGTATATTGACATCTTATGACAGAAAATTTACTTTTTAAAAAATTCTTTGAATTTCCTAAGAAAACCATACAATTTGGAAGTAGATACCTTTTATTTCTCCCTTTCTTACCTCTATGCCTTAAATTTCTTTTCTTGATATATTATGTGTGCTAGCACTGCCATAGTTTAATAATAATGGAATGAACAGATTTCTTGCCTTGATCCTGATTTCAGAAGAAAAGCATTTCAGTATTTGTTAGGCATAATATTAGCATTAAGATTTTCACAGATGTCCTTTATAGTAAGTAATGAATGAACTTAAGTGTTTTGTTTTTTTGAGGTAGGGTCTCTCTCTAGTCCAGGCTGAACTGGAATTCACTATGTAGTTGCAGGGTGGCCTCAAACTCACTGTGATCCTCAAACCCCTGCTTCCTTAGTGCGGGGATTAAAGGTATGCACCACCATGCCCAGCTTATTTTTTGTTTTTTGTTTGTTTGTTTTGTTTTGTTTTTATCATGAAAAAGATGCTTAAATGTTCATATTTTATTCATTTTTTCCATATGAATAAATTAGTTAATTAATGATAGTAGCATTCATATTACAGCTTTAAAGACATGTTTACTATTCATATCCATCACACTTCTGGGAATGTACCTGACATTTTTTATTCAATAATAACAGCAGTTTTAGAGAATTTCAAACCTACCTATGTTAAAAATAAAAGCGATTTTGGAGGGGCTATAGCATCATATAATCAGGGATAAACATATCTGATTTCATTATAGTATCTAAAAACTTATTTTTTTTTGAATTTTTTTTGAGATAGGGTCTTGCTCTAGTCCAGGATGGACTGGAATTTACTAACTAGTCTCAGAGTGGCCTTCAAACTCATTTTTTATTTATGGCATTTTATTTTTAAAATATTTTATGTATTTATTTGCAAGCAGAGGGATAGACAGATACAATGGGCATGTCAGGGGCTCCAGACTCTGCAAACAGACTCCAGATGCATGTGCCACTTTGTGCAACTAGCTTTATGTAGGAACTGGGGAATTGAACTTGGGTCATTAGCCTTTGCAAGCAAGTGCCTTAATCACTGAGGCATCTCTCTAGCCTTGCACTTTATTTTTTATGGCATTTTCACATACAATTTGTTTTTGATTATTCTGTCCTCCCTCCACCCCTCTCAGTGTTTTCCTTCCTTCTGTTAATATGTCATATTGATCCTTTTGTCCAGCCCTGACCCCTCTTCCAGTTCATCTCTTGATATTTACTTTGGGAATGTTTACTTGTTTTTCTCTTTTCCATAGCTTCTTTCTTTCCCTACGGAAACACGGCTAAGAACAAATATTGCAATGTCTATAGTGGGAATTTTAGAGAAAGTTCTGAGAAAAAGTAATGAAACCTAATTCCAATGAGTGACACTAACAGTTTTATTGAAATCAGAAAGCCAGAGATCATCTTCTAACTTGTCCATCTAGATCCATTGGAATTTACCTCTTCAATTGATCCCTTTCTTCTTAATCACCAAGACAATGAACCTTTGCCTAGTTCAAGCCCTCATCACATTTCTGGACATTACATCAAACATCACTTTACTGGCTTTTAGGTTTAAGACTTATCTTCATGCTTTCAATTGAATTATAAGAATTTAATTATTTTCTGAATTAAATTATTCAACATCTAGTCCTGGTAACTTCAGCGTAAAATCCCCATACTCTCTTTTTGTTTATAAGGTCCTGTGTTTAGAGTCCTATATCCATGTGCCCCAAATCTGTCCAATATACATCACTTAGAAAGAAAAGCAATAAGCCTAAAGCATGATACCTTAGGTGTGCAAATTCCTAAATAGTGAGAAGAGGTGGTGACTGCCCTGAGGACATCACTCTTTTTAATGAAAAGACATTAGGAAGCCCTTCTTGTAGAATAATGATGTTCTTAGGATCTGTATAAAATGATCTCCAAAAACTCATGTGTTGAAGGTTTGGTTCGCAGCTGGTGATTCCAATCATACAGCCTACCTTTGAGAGATGATGGGACCATGAGGGCTCTCAACTAGCCAGTAGTACAATCCATTCTATTCATAATTGTTGTTGAGTGTTGGGGAAAATTAAGCAGTAGGACCTAGTTAGAGTAAGTAAATTACTTTTGGTGTATCTGAAGGTTGTATATGGTCCCCGGAGCATTTCTCTTCTTTTTCTCTTTCTGCTTCTAGATACCACCCAGTGAGCAACTCTGATCTCCCACAACTTTCTGATATGATGTCCTGCTCACCATGGCAAGGAAATTGTTGTGCCAGCTGACCATGAACTGAAATTTCTGAAGCCCTAAGCCAAAATAAATCTTTCCTCCCTGTAAATTGCTTCTGTCAGTAGTTTTGTTACAGCAATGAAAGTCTGACTAACGCATAGCCTCCTATAAAGAGGAGCCTCAACCCTAGAAACAGATGGAGGAAGGTATGATGGCCAATTTGTAGGTAACTATTTCAATAACAAAAGATAAATGAGCAGGCCTGAAAATACTTCAATGTCTAAAGCTATATTGTTAATGTTGTTGCTTTTTATGTGTACATTTAATCACACTATTAATCCTCTAATTTCTCAGCCTCAGAAATGACAGATACCATTAGATCATGTAGTTAGTGTGGTGGCTGTCTTATGTATTGTACCCCAATACAAATTTCTCTACCCCTGGTCTCTCTCCCTAGATGGCACTAACAACACACCCCAAAACATGTCTTCAGACATTGATAATTTCCACTGGGGTTGGGGAAGAGGGCCAAGATTGCCTTGGATGGAGAGTCACTGTTCAAAGGCATATATATATATATATATATATATATATATATATATATATATATGTGTGTGTGTGTGTGTGTGTGTGTGTGTGTGTGTGTGTGTGTGTGTGTGTGTATACATGTCTCTGTTTATGTGTGTTCAAGTTCACAGCAGGTACTAAGGAATAGAAATTAGAATAGGTAGTTACATCAGTGAATACACAGATAAGGAAGACTAGTAAGCCAGCCTGGGTCACCTCAGAGTTAAAGTCAGAGCATCCAACAAAAAGGTGCTTGAAACATACAGAGCCGCTTTGCTATCACGACAAAAAAAAATGAAAAGAAAAATTGTCACACTCCCTTGGATGCACCCTGAGTTTACAACCTTACTTCTTTGCACATAATATTTTTTTCTCCATGAAATATCCTATGCCATCCTCTTGTGATTGTGGGATTGTGACAAGGGAGGAAGTAGAGCTGATACACATCGGAGATGGTGGGTATAGCGGCAGACAGTTTTATACAACGTATATATAATTTTTATAGGTCCATATCATCTTTGCTTTTTAACTAAGCAACTTCTGCTACATATCTCCCTGTATCTACTGAGTTGTCAGATCTTCTCTTCTTCTGTTGAGCCCTACAGTAAAATTTTATTTTAGGCTGTGCTTTTAGTACAAACAAATATTTCTTCTATTTCCATCTTAAGTTCTGGAAAATACTAAAGGTATTGAGTAATCTGTGTGCCCACATCTAAGCTAACTGATTTCAGGGAACTTATCCATCTGGGAGCATTGTGTTCCCTGTGAAAATCAGATATATAGATATGTGTGTGTCAACTGTGAATTATGAACTGTTTGAATTTTAAAATTCTGCCTTAAAATAATTAAACCACTGAATATACAGAACAGTAGATACTAATGGTTTAAAGTCAATTCATGCACATAAAAACTGGAAAAAAAATAGGCACTAAAAGTTGAAGTATGTTTGATCAAACTGACATCTGTTTCTGTTTGATGGTCTGATTTTACCCCAGGCTAACAGTAGAAAATTCACATGCTTTCTTAACAGTTTCGTATTGCTCTGATTCTTTCAAGTAGATAAAGATATGGAGAAATTTAAGAATGCTGGGATGTATTTATGCACCAATCAGGTTGAACATCCAGTGGTGTCTTTATCTCAAAATCCTAAAAGTTTTTTTTTTAATCACTGAAATTATCACACAGATACTGCATTTCATAGAGGTGCTGACTTAGTGACTAATAAAAATAATATTTCTCACCTTATTTATGAGTTTTTATAACAGAATTCTGATACAATTGTCATGCAATAAGCTCATTATGCTTGAGTGACATCATTTCCCTCAGAGAAGTTCAGAACGCATTGTGATCACTTACTGTCTCCCTGGCACAGGAGAGGCCCGAGTTTATAAGCTGCTTCTGACTGGGGCCGGCCTGTGTCTGTAATCACAATCTTCGTCACCGGAAGATGTTCTTTATAAGAGAGGAATCCAGTGTCATTGGTCCTAAAGAAACAGTAAAGACAACAAAACTTTGAAATTATGATTAATGTAATAGTAAAACAAAAAAAAGTCTGTGAATTACAAAACCAATATGTTTGTTAGCTAAATTTGGATTCTTACAAAACAACAATATCCAATTGCTCATCTTAACATAAAAATATGGCAATTTAATATCTCTTACAGACATTAAAGTATGGAACATAAAATATACCATGTTAAAATGAGAAAACATTTGTGGACTTTCTTATTCAGTGGACTAGTTTACCTTTAACTAAAATGTGAATTTAGGCCTAACATTTTTGAGATTTATTTCTGTGTCAATTTCCCAATTTTCTGTATTGAAATCTGTTTTCTCTATTCTCTTTTGTTTAAAAAATGCTGTTTTATTGCATTTTAATGCTGGTTTTGTGAAATACATAATGTATCCATAATTTCCCAGTCTACTTATATTTTATATTGCATATACTGTCAGTTTTCTACATGATAATTTAACACACAAACATATACAAACACATATACACACCATGTTATTGTTATTGGTATTATTGTTATAACATATTTTAAATCCATATGTTTTAAAATTCACAGTACCATTAAATAGTGAATTTCATTTTTGTATTTAACAAGAGAATTTGAAGACCAGATAATTTGAAATGACTAGTGTTTCTCATTTCTTCCAAAGGATCTAAACTTGTACTTGGTGATATTTCTCTTTTGCCTAGAGATTGTATTTTGTGAATTGTTGTTTTGCATACTAATCTTTGCCATTGAAAATTTGCATTTTCTTTGACATGGTTTCTATTTATTTGTTTAATATTCTCTACTCACTTGTTGTGATTCTTTTTTAATTGGTTGTTTATGTATTTATTTGTGTGTGCCTCTGTGTAAATAAACACCAGACTCTTGAACCACCTTTTGCATCAGACTTTATAGGGCAGGGTTTTCAAGCTGGTGCCTTTAAGTGCTGAGCCTTCTTTGGGATTATCTTTATCTATATGTCTTCAAACATGTTTATTATGGTTCCTAATTTTAAAATAAATATTCCCAGGATTGTTTACATGGCTTATTAGAATTTCTTGATTTCAGAGTAAAGTCACTCTTTCTTGGCATTTCCACCCACAGCAACAGTTCTAGATTGTGGAGAACACCTTGTAAAGACACTATATCTTCTTCTTGTTCCTTAAAGATATAATTTTTGTTTTCACAGATAGTGAAAGTCACAACTTTATGGTTTATACTTCCTAGAGTTCGCTGTGCCTGTTTTTTCCATTCTGGGGTATACTCTTTTCTGTAAAGACAGACCTTTTAGTCAGTTCTACTAAAAGCTGAAAGATTTACAAAATCATGTGTCTTCAACTGGATATTCTGTCTCTCCTCGGGTGGTAGCTGTGGGAATTTCTACATAGCTTGCTCAGTTTTTGCCTGTAGCCCTCCACTTGGTCCTAAACTGTCTCCTCTTTGCATGTGCACTTCAAGAGGCAGTTGAAAACCCAAAGAAGGAAAAGGAGGAGGTTCCACAAGTAGATGCCTCCATCTTTTGTAGGAATTAAAGTATCTCTCGATTTTCTGCTAATCTGACAGCTCCATCCTCTGTCTCCAGGTACCTTAAGCCAAAGGGGAAAATTTGGTATTCTTTAGCATTTTAGGCATCCAATGGCATAATGTATCCAGTGCCCACTGCAAAGGGAAAAGTTATTATAATATAAATCTCACCTGCTTGAGTTCTGTTCTTTCAAACAATATGGCTGCTCTCCTTTTGCTTTAAATGCTCATTTTTATATTTATCTAGGTGCATAAAAATTTACCTGAGTGTTGTTAGTTCTGTGAAAGCTACACCACCATAAACAGAATGTCATATGAAAAGTTTTCAATTTTCACTTTTAAGAGCTTATTTTAATTAACAATGTGTGATAGAGGCACTGGGGGTTTATCAATGCTGATTATGTTCATTTGTTATTGTTAAGCATTACTATTAACATTTTTACACATTTAAAAATACCATGGTGCTATGTGAGCAATCTTTGTGAGGTTGTGAGGAAGAAAAAAAAGTTGCCTTCCAAAGGGAGTAGAATTTTCAAAAAGTATTTTGGGTTGGACAGAAAATATTCTTTGTACCAAAAATAATAAAACGTTCATTCATAGCTAGACATGATGCCATGAATCCCAGCAATTTAGAGGCTGAGGTAGGAGGATTACTACGACATGGGAGGAGGGCATGGTGAAGGGTTACAGAGTGAGTTCCAGGTCGGCCTGAGCTACAGACCTTGTCCCCACTAAGAACAATCAAAACTTAATCATGATTTGCATCTATATATCTGTATCTATCTAAATATATCCATTCATGCATGTGCATATATGTTTGCATATAAGCACATATATACTTCATCTATATCATAATGATGTCTTCTAAATAAATAAATAAATAAATGGGATATCACATAATTCAAACTTTCAGTTCAATTACCAGCATCTGATCAGTATCACTAGAATGCATGTATATCTTATAAACAAATGAACTATATTTGGACACATATTATTATTTTAAACAATAAGTCAATACAAGAATAATTGCTTAATAATAAAAGTAGAAATATGGTATGAGGAAATGTGACCATGGAAAAAATTTTAAATATTTATATGTTACAAATAAGAGTAATAATCATGTGTGGTCCATTAGAAAATATAATAAATGTCATTTTAATTTTTTTTCTGATGAAGGAGAGCACATTTCTACTTAGAAGATTATTTTAAGTTCAGTTTTCAAATTCCTAAAAGTTATAGATTTCCTTTTTTGAGACATAATTCATAGAAGATTTGTTATTTCTGCTATGATTTGTCCTTTAAAAACTACATGCTAAAATAATTGTAATGAATTATAAGTTTATATATTTAAAGTTTCATAGACAGTATTGATGAGACATGTTTTTATAATGAGCTACATGTTTTCGGAAAATGATAGCATGCCTACTGATATGATGATGATAATTGATTTCCATGTCATAGATGTCTCTATTTTATCATAAAATATAAACAAAGTGAATGTGATTGTGGTCTATTAATAAAATGTAACCTCAAAAAGGCTTTGCTCTTGGCATACAGGGTAGACTGATTGTACCATATCTCATCAAAATATACTTTATCTAATTTCTTCATTGCACCAACTTGTTTAGCATTTACCTAGATGTGCATACTCAGAGTGGCTAATCCTTAAAAATCTTTTGTGTTGACTGAGCAATAATCTGGAAATTACCATTCGCTCCGGTCAGCATCACAGTTGCAGTAATACTGAGCATCAATGCAGGTCCCTTCCAAGCCACAGGCACATTTTTTAGGATCAGGCAAAGAACCTCCCCAGTAAGTCTGTGTCTCATTGGTTATTCCAACCCACCAGCTCCTAGGGGTGCCATCTGAAAGACAATGATAAGAAATGAAGGCTGCTCCCACCCCAATATAATGGCATTTCCTCCCAAATTGTCAGAGAATACAGAAAGAGTGACCCCTATGGTGCAAAACTATTCTAAACATGACATTGATGACATTTCTTTAAAAGAATCTATCATTTTACCCATACTTGATTGGTAAATTATTCCTTGAATAAAAAACAGCAATGCCTATTTAAGAATGAAAGAAAGAGAGAAAAAGAAAGGAAGGAAGGAAGGAAGGAAGGAAGGAAGGAAGGAAGGAAGGAAGGAAGGAAGGAAGGAAGGAAGGAAGAAAGGAAAGAAGGAAGGAAGGAAGAAAGGAAGGAAGGAAGGAAAGGCAATTTGTACAAACAGTTCCTTTAAAAAGTTTTTTAAAACAAGTTTGCATCAAAATATAAGCTTCAATAATTAATATAACAAAACAAAATGGATTTGAAATCACGATGCACACATTAACACATTATGAAGTGCTATATAAAGCCACTGCTTTATCTCCTTGTACCTATTGGCTAAAAATACAGCAGCTGGTGACTAAACATTAGACATGGTATGACACTTCCTTATCATGATTTAAGACGTATTTGGAAGTCTATATTTTCTCTTCCATTTACTGGATCTGCTATTTATTTGAAGACTATAGAAATAATACTGAAAGATCTTCATGCCTGAAGCAAATATCACACACACACACACACACACACACACACACACACACACACACACGCGCGCGCGCGCACACACACACACACAGAGAGTCTCCTTTAGCTAAATGCATCTCTTTCTACAATAAACATTCAGCTCCCAGCTCCTTCACAGAGTGAAGACTAAGCATGATGCCAAGGAAGTAGAGCAAAGAACAGACAGAACATTTAGGCAAGGATTTGTAGAAAGGGAGGTGAGGCGTGCAGCGATCCATCTTGGAATAAAAAATCTAGAGGAAAAATGATAGTCATTGGAGAATCTGGGCAGGAGAAGAATGTGAGCAGTGTCAAACCGGCCAGCTCCCAGAGGGGCCTGATCATTTTTCTGTTGACTCAAAACCTAAACTTAACACTATCAGCTTCACTGAGAACCCAAATCTTTTGCTCATTTCTTCCTTACTAAAGGCAGAGTTATTTACACTTGCTGTTAGGAAGCCCCTCTGAGAATGCTGACAACTTCTATCCTAACATTATGAATGCTGGCCATGTTTGAAAAGAAGAAAAAGATAATCAGAAGCTTGTGTTATGTATAAAGCTATTAATATCAAGAATGTTCATCTTTCTTTGTTGCCTGATTAACTCATTATTAAAAGGTTAAGCCTACTTGAATCTTTTGCCAGATATTTTTAATAACTACTTAAAAAATTTTATATGTTCATAGGCTAAAGAAAAATAAATCATGCCTTATAAATACTAAATCAAATTTTTTACAGCTATATCTTTGATCTTCCCCATAAAACAGAAATCAGTGATGGTTGAAAAGGTACCAAATACCCTTGGATCCATCCAG